>PVHY01024685.1:0-19317 GCA_004024945.1 Uropsilus gracilis
AATTTCTTTAGTAAAACATGTTCAAATAATTGTTATTGTTTTCCTCAAATTGCTTCAGAAATCCTGCTACCGTGAAGCCTGATAGGACTTTTCTATGTAATATGTTTGAATTAAGTTTTGTAATAGTTCATATAGTGTGAAAATGTTTTTAAAATGAAGCAGTCTGTTTGACTTGGCTTTCACAGATGCTGTACCATGTGCGGGTTTTCTTGGTTCAGCTTATCTTGTTCAGGGGGTTTGTCAACTAATGTAATAGAGTGGTATCTGTCACTTGGATGAAGTAACTTTGTGAGTGGATGCCCATGATGATGGCAAAGTATATGAGCCTGTGCAATTTGTGATGGGCTTATGTTTTGTAAACATTTCCTGTGATTCCAAGTGTTAGATTGAAAAACATCAAAGAAATGAGAGCAAGAGACAGAAAAATGTCATATTTTATCCCTCCTGTATAATTAACTAGATCCTGGCTTACCAATTCTGAATTTTTATTAGTCATTGAAGAGTTGGATATTCTGTAGAAGTAAAAAGGTTATAACTCTGGGTCTCTGGGAATAAGACAATTATTTAAAAAAGACAATGTGCAAAACTTTCCTTTTTGAGCATATTGCATTTCAATTATTACTTGATAACTGTCCAATTAACAAGTCACAAATTTAGAGGAGGGAAATTTAAATTCTGAAAACTGAAGTGGCAAAGTGAATGGATCATGAGTCTTTGTCAGTGAATTATCAAGCAGTTGAAGAATTTTCTTCAGTTTCTCTAGTATCTATGCAGCTACCGCTTACCTGCTTTCTATGTAGTTTTGGTTAACTTCCATCTTAGACATTTTAAATGTTATCAGTTTAATTTTCTCTCTAGTTTGGCATCAGTTAAGCTGACATGAAAATGAAGTGACTGATGTTATTCCTTTGCTCACCCTCAAAAAAAATGACTTAGCAGAAGCACAGTCATTATTCAGATGCTTTGTCAGGAAAAATGGTGGTTTGTTTTGTTTATGGCTCCATTAAGGGGGCATTTAAGTTGGACTGTGGTGTGCATGCTTACCCTGTGTCTGGTAGTCTGTTACCTATGTAATGGTAACTGTGAAATTCAACAATGAACATGGTGATACATTCACGTTATGTGAAGCCATGTTTGTGTTTCTGATTTTCCTTGAATATAGTGTGTTATAGAAATTTAAGAATACATTGTCTGTGACTCAGAAGTGGTTTTTTTTGTTTGTTTGAAATACCATTTTTTTTTTTTTTTTTTAGTTCTTGGACTCTGGAGTTCTTTTTGCTTATGTTTACAAAACATAACTGCTTTATTGCATTTTTCCTCTGGTAATAAAGATATTAAGCCCAACAGTTCAACAGGCATGAAATAAAGATTTTGAGAATTTTAATATTTTGTTTTAATAGTTTTAAAAGGATTTTAAAAGCAATTTTAAATGATTTAATGGTATTATTTATTAGTAATTTTAAAGGATTTAAAGGTATTTTATGCTAAATGAAGGACTATGGTAAAGCTTACTATTGTAACATGCATCAAATATATAATATAGACCTGTGTCATATGTAATACATTTTATAATATCTAATGTGTTATATAATATATAGATACTTAATTAGGAGCTGCCTCCTTGTTTTTCTAGTCAACTGTCTTCTTTTCTGATGACAGAGGATATCAGAACTCAGATGAGTCCAGATATCTTCTGATGTCAGAACCCAGATGAGTCCAGACAGTTCATTTACTGCCTCTGACTTAGATGAGAAACTGGCAGAGTGACTAGGGGCAAAGTGTGAAAACGTATCTTCTGCAGAAGAACAGTGGTTGACTCTCTGCTGCGGTACCTCTGCTGTGTCCAGACCACACCTCATGTGTGATTTTAAACTCTCCCTAACCTGCTTTGTTCGAGGAATTAAACATAGTTATTTCTACATGCATCATTATAATTTTTTGTCACTGTGTTAAAAGGGACTTAGGGAATGACCATCACAGGTGACATTGCCTCATTTTTTGCAATATTTCAGAATGTCTGCATCAAACCCAAAACTCGTTTTGCAAATAGACAAAGTATATACTTCTTTTTCATGTCTGTGTAGAAGGCCTTCCTACTGAAGAAATAAAAAGTATACTGGAGAAGCTGTTGTCCGAATGGAAGACTGTGTCTCAGCAGCTGGAAGAGGTGGCAAGAAAGATTCAGCTACAGGAAGACATCACCGCCTACCTTCGGCAACTTGATGAGCTTGAGAAAACCATCAGGACAAAAGAGTGGGCACAACACGCTCCATTTGCAGAATCTCCCCATCAGTCCTTACCTGGTGCAGGCGACTCCTGTCAGGTAAGAAGCCAGTCAGGCACCTGGAACAGGAGAGAATTCTGTGTCCAACGTAGAAGTAAAAGAAGATCCTACATGTAGCCTGAACTTCAGGTTAATTCTGTTCCGATTAGCATTCTGTGAAAATGTTCATTTCATCAGTGAATTCTGACACTATTTTCTCTTTCATAGCGGGAATTGACGTATCTTCTCAGCCTCCAGCCCAAAATTGAAATGTTGCGTGCAAGGTGCTCAGCCCTGCAGTCACAGCCCTACACTCCTGATTTTGTTCAGCAGGCCTTCGATAGTTTTGTGGGCCACTACCAAGCTGTGCAGCAGGATTTAGAGGACCGTCAGCAACAGATTGAGAATGGTAACTTGTCCGCTTTGCTTTCTTCTGATGTGATTTTATTATCTGTTTGCCTTAAGATAAAAATTACTTCCTGGTATTTAGTTCATTTAACTTGTTTTGTAATAGCCCAGTTCTCTTTACCTCTGTGTCTGACACTATTCCAGTTATTAAAGTATAGTCACATTGTTTCCTGAATTCACACACCTGTGTTTGTAAAATTGCTTGTTAATGGGGTAGAATGATTTTTTTCAAGGAGATTTTGTAAGGGGGTTATTTTTCTGTTTCATTCAGGGAGGTTGCCTAATGTTATTAGTAGAGGGGCCAATAAAATAAATGCTTATTTTATTTTGCTTACTCCAAATGGTTTAAATTTATCAGTATCATCTTTTAAAAGAAATCGTGTAAATTCAGTGTTTGAAAAACTTTAATGAATTTTTGCTTTTGTAATAACACAAAATTTTGGAAAGTGAGGGGCTTGAGAACTTAACCTTCATATATTGTATATTTTCTTCTTAGCCACTGTGTAAGTCAGGAATTGTATTGTATTATGTAATGTTGCAGGTAACACATGCTGAAAAGTTGTGTTTCTAACCATAATTTTACTTACAGCAAAAACAGATTGTGTAATAACTTGTAGGAATCTCTGTGTGTATATGGTTAGCAAATGTATTAGGCTTTCTTTCTTCTGAAAAGGCACTGGGGCACCATTTTTTTTTAGTTAATTAATTTGTGTTACATTGTTGTAGTCCCCATATTTCTCCTGCCAATATATCACCTGTGACCCATCACCATTTTCTCTTGTGTTCATTCCTCCCCTGTTTCAGTCTTCCCTTCTCTCTCCTGTGCTGGGTATTTCTATATTTCTTTTTTTTTTTTTTAATTAAAATTTTATGCACTAAAAAAAAATGTTAAAAAGACAACTTGAGAGATTACCATGAAGATAGTTACATTTAACAACATAAATCTGTCAAAACCCATAGAATTCACATACTTTGAGTAACCCATGGTGCATATAAATTTTTTTTACATTTTTAATAAATAATTATATATATATATATTTCATATCTTTGTATTCTCTGGAGTTCCCCCACATAAATTTTAAAGAACCATTAGTAAATTCAGATATTCCAGAATATGACACAGACTTTGAGAACAGGATCTAACTGTATTACATTGTGTGTACCTGGTTCCCTGAGAGGATTAAAGCCTATTAAATACATCAGAGACTCCAGGACTCTCATTTTCAGTCTGCTAGAAGCAGTGAGGGTCCTACTCAGATTTGAGATGCCTGCATGCATAATTGGTGACAATTGGTATCACAAGCAGGATGGTGTCACTACACAGACTTAGTTGATTAAAAGAGGAAAAGTGTTGTTAATAACCTCACAATAATCTCTTGATTTTACAAAGCCAACTTAGTCAAAGTGACCTGTGTTTTTGGAAGATGTTAGGGCCAAAGGTTATTTGAATCTCTTATCCTGAAAGGTCCCCTGATCGACATGATGCACATCAGGCCGTTAGCTCATGCTCCTTCTAGCAATTTATAAACATGACAGGACTGTGGATTTTCTGGACATGTTTTTACTTCCCACCATGGAAATTCTTCACAGCAAACAAAGTTATTATCTTACTGACTTTATCCTCAAAGGCAGCCCTGCCAGGATGAAGACATTACTAGCAGAGCAAAATGTAGAAATGTTTTCTTTTTTTTAAGATTTAGCACCAAAATCTTTCTGTAGAACTATTTCTATATTTCTATAGTCAACTTGTTAGCTTTTACTATTTCTTGTCCTTTTGTTTGATTTATCTAAATTCTACATAAAAGTGATACCATCTGGTCTTTTTATTTTTTTCCTTCTGACTAATTTCAGCTAGCTTAATCCCTTCCAACTCCATCCATGTTGCTGCAAATGGCATGGTATTATCATTTTTGATTGCTGAATAATACTCCACTGCGGACACCATATTGTTGTTCATGAATTCAATTAACCTAGAATGTGAAATGTTTTGAGAGTACCACTTTTCAGTTTATTGTTATAAAATATACTTTCAAAGTTCACAAAAATCAGTAGGTACTTTGAAAATATTTAGTTTCAAGAAATTGTGGTACATATACAAAATGGAATATTAATCAGTGATGAAAAACAGACTCATGCTATTTGCATTAGCATAGATGGCACTGGAAGGGATTATGATAAGTAAATAACAAGTTAAAAAGAAATTATCAAATGGTTCCACTTATAGGTGGAACATAAGGAAACCAAACAAAGGATCAGGAAAAAGATAAAACTTGTAGGCAAACCATAGATCTGAGGCATATAGCAGGGGAGGGAAAGGAAAAAGAACAGGATAAGGGATGATGGTCATGGTTCATGGGTGCTGTGGTAGTGAGAAAATTATGGGGACTACAACTGAGGGGAGAAATCAAATATTGTGCAGGAATGAATGATGATGTAAGAAAATAAAAATAAATAATAAAAATTAAAAAAATTAATTTCTTACCTTAAAACTAAAAAAATAATTTCTTTTTAATTGTTGTAAAATACAGATAGCATAAAATTTACTGTTATAACTAGTTTTCTAGTACAGAACTTAGCAGTCTTCATACAAGCAATCTCCAGAACTTTTTCGTCATGAAAAGTTGCAGCTCTACCTTTTCTCCTCTTCCCAGTGTCAGATATGCACCATTCTAATTTCTTCTATGAATTTATTTATTCTAGATACCACATTTATGTGGAAATAGTCACACTTTTTTTTTTTTTTTTGGTTATTGGCTTATTTCACTTAGCATAACATCCCAAAGTTTATCCATATGGTAGCCTGTGTCAGAATTTTCTTTTATTTATTTTTTCCTAGGGCTGAATAAGTATCTTGTGAATATACCACATTTTGTTAATCCAGTCATTCATCATTGAAAACTTGGGTTGTTTCCACTTTTTGGTTATTGTGATGAATGCAACTAGCCCCTTAACTTTTGTCGCTGGTTTATTTTACCTCTTTATGCTTCAGAAGAGCTTCCTTCCTTTCCCCACAAGGCTTGCATTGTCTGTGGCTTTTATGGCAGTAGCTGGAGCAGACACTGCAGCTGGCTTACAGTCACCTTTCTCTGTGGTCTGGAACAGCCTGTGGCGTTCCTGGGTCGTGTCTGCTACTCTGGAGATGGCAGTTTATCCACAGGCTTGAGATTAGAGGAAGACTGGTTCAGAGGATCTTTGTTCTAATTGTGTAGCTCTTGGGGAAAAAGAGGTTCCGTGGAACAAAAGGAACATTGTAGTCACCTTCAAGGAGAGAAGACAAAATGAAGAAAAATGATAGTGAGTTACTGGATGGCTGTAAACATCGCATCTACAGGAATGAAATCACAGAATCAGGAATGCCCACAGAAAGACTTGTTTTAGTAGCTAACAGAGAGTTATATATATATATTTTTTAACATTTAGATAATGGAGTTTAACTCCTTACATATATGCTTATTATATATAGAATGCATCATTTATATAATAACAGGTTTGTAACATGATTTTTTTAAAAGTAAATATTTTTAAATAAACAGAACCAAAGAGCCAACCTGGACATGCCTATTTGGAAATGTTGAAAACAGTGAAGGATTTGCTAAATGATTTAGAAAATAAAGTTCTGATGTCTTTGAAGGTCGTGAATGATCTTGCAAAGGTGGAGAAAGCACTGCAAGAAAGAAAGGTAATATATTTTAGGTTTTAGTAGTCTAGAAACATTTTTAATAACTCATTTCACACATTTAGAAATTTTTTTTCAGTAATTTAAAATAATTTAGTCATTTTTTGGTTAAAATTGGTTATCAGTTTCTGATAATTTGAAAGTTAGTCATTATGTTTACTAAACTTTGTTATAGAAACTTTGTTATTAAACTATGAATGTAGTAAAGTTATTAAGTGGTTTTGAATAGAATAATGCATATTTCTTCTATTGTAGTTAGCCTGATATTTTTAAGCTGTTTGTAATCTTTTGAGACATCTTTAATAAAATGAAGACTATCAGTTGAACTGATGTGTTCTTTTTCAGTGTTGAATATAATTGCTTCTCTCACCCTAGAATAAATTTATCTTATTTCATAAAGTAGACTTTTCCTTTTTTGATTATGCTTATTTTTTATGAGTTTTTCCTATCTTTAGATCAAATGTTTTTTACTCAAAATTTTTTTATTGAAGTAATGTTACATATAACTTTTAGGTATGCATCGTTATATATCAACATCAATTCACTACCTTAAGTTCATTACTAGAACTCCAAATATTTACTTATTACATACAAACTGTTTTGTATACTTTAATATTTAAATTTTTTCTCAGGCCTTTGATGAAATTCTTGAGGCTCAAAAACCTACGTTATGCAAACTTGCAGAAGAAACAAAAACTTTGGAGAAAAACGTTGCTCCAGATGTAGAAAAGATATATAAGCAAGAACTTGATGATGTTCAAGGAAAGTGGAATAAACTAAGGGTCAAAGTTTCCAAAGATTTGCATTTGCTTGAAGAAATTACACCCAAGCTCAGAACTTTTGAGGTAAGTCAAAAATTTGAGGTCATTAAAAATTATAAGTTTATTACTGGGCAAAATAGAAGTTCACATGAAAGACTCAATTATCTGTTAGCTGAGTATTTTGCATTCATTCTAGCCTGCATTTTTTGTACTTAGCTGGGATTGATAACTTCTTTCCCAAATCATACGTTGAATATGCTGGAAAACATATTTATTTCCTTTTGTCTTACAAAAACTTCTTGGTAGAGGTAATATGGACCTTGGTGGCAAGAGAAATTGCTTTTAAATGGTCAAAATAATATTTCACAGTGAGGAGTCTGCATGAAATACAGACTGGTGGCTAGATTGCTATTGGAATTTGGTTAGCGTGGTAGAGATTTCACAGAGAACTGATTCCTTGAAACCTTCAAAAAATTTTTTATATGTTTGGAGTTGAATATCTAAACTAGGCCATTGACAAACAGTATCACATTGGGAAAGCAAAGAATTCAAGGGACACACTCAGAAACATGATCCATCTTAATATATCAACAGAGGAAGTCATGATAAAGTTCCAAAGGAGGAATTAATATAACAGTTAAAAAAAATGGAATAAGTCATTGTCAGATAAAACAATCGGGATCTTAACATTTTGACTGTGCAAAAGTGTGAAAAGTGTTTATTTACAATCACCTGGTTTCCTAATAGGAAATGCAGGTGAAAAACTGTCTTCAATGGCTCTGCAGCTTCCCAGTGCTTTCTTACTTTGGTTATTGTGCATCCCAAGACATGTTTCTAGAGTATTGCCTGGCACAGTGAGGGCACTCGATAAATATTTTTCATTGAGTGAAATGAGATTAGTAAATAGAAATTTAGATTTAGAAAATATGTAAATATGTATGTGTATATCTCTGTCTCTCTGATGTGTACGCACAGATGCATGCACACAGAATATACACGCGGAACCAACTGGATTTAGATCCTATCTGAGAGAATTTACCTAAAGAATATTGCTAAGAAAGATTGAAAATAAAGATAACATTTATGAAAATATTGCTTTTAAAATGAAGTCCCATGAACATGTAGAAGAAAATAACTGGTAGATTTTACAGATCAGTGTGAAAGCGTCCATCCCAATGAAATAAGACTGGTGACCACTTAACCCAGCGTGAAGCATTTGGAATAGGAGCCAGTGGACAGTTCAGTAAATGACTAGTAGGAGACTAAAGAACAAGTGAATGTGCTGGATTACGGAAAGCTGTAGTTTTCTTTATGTGTAAGCTACAATTTACAGTGAAATCTTATCAGAATGACCTATTTATTCTGTAGTGTGTTATATGTAATTTATGTGACTCATTTAACTTTGTGAGTGGATCTTATCTGTTTTCTCTTATAATTCTTTCCAACAATAAAAATACAGGGGTCAACAAAATGACCCCATAAGTGATTTTCAAATTTTTGGTTATGGTCCAAGACAGTGCTTAGATTATTAGTTGTTCCCCAAAGAACATTTGTTAATGTTTGGGTATAGTTTAGATTCTCACAGCTGTGGGTGATTGGTGAATGCTATTGGTGGCTAGTGGTTAGGGAAGGTGCTACACATAAACATCCTTCATATACAGCCCCATAATAATAGGATTATTTGGTCCAAAATGTCTGCAGTGCTGATGCTGAATATTCCCATCTTTTCAAAAGATCATTGCTTTGTTTTCAAATTTAAAATGAAATATATTTAGGGAAATTTACAGGTGGAGATTAATCCAAACATTCATTTTTTGTGACTATTACAAACATATTTTAGGGCTGGCTAAATGTGTGCTAGTATTTTAATGTGGAAATTAAGGAGATTACATATTCATTCATATCACAAAAGAGATTCCTGTGTTTGTAGTAATCTAGCCTCTGGCTTTAGTGGGTAATTGTTACTAAAGAGCATAACCACATACCAAAAGTGGCCAGTTGGAGTTCATGTGAAATTTATTTCTGTTACAGACACCCACACAAGCATTTATCTGGATATTTAGACTTTTGTTATAACATCAGCAGACTTAACAATAGCCAGTATTTTTTTCCTTCTGTCTTAACTACAAGATTGACAATAATGTCTGTATTTCCTAATTGTGCAATTTTTTATTGATGTATATAATTAATAATTCTAAATTATTTTAAGGAAATAGCTGTTATTTAATGAATTGCTTGTTATTTAGCTACTCGCAATTCAATTAGAAAAACTTAAAATTACTCATATCCCTAGAGATAGTAAATAATCATGGTAAAAATTAATTTGCAGGTTTACAGATTTTCTTCTCAGTGAATTGATATGTATGTATATTTTGTCCTTTTTCTTTTTGAAATAACTTTAGCTTACAATACTCTATAGGTCCCAGAAGTACATTTTCCTACTACAGCAACTGTATATATCATATGCCACCCACCACCAAATTTCCAGTCATTTCCTATTATCAACCAATCAATCCCCTTCTACCTATTCCTTCCTTCAATTTTCCCCTCTGGTAGCCACCAGAGGTGGTAATCAGTATCTAAGAGTTTGTTTTTGTTTTGTTTGTTTCTTTGCTTTCCCTTTATTCCCACAAATGAGTGAAATCATACAGTATTTGCCTTTCTCCTTCTGAGTTATTTCACCACTCAAGGTCCATTTATGTAGTTGCAAGTGTCCAAAAACAAAAACAACAAACAAACAAACAAACAAACAAAACTCAAGAAAACCTCACCCTTTTATGATTGCGTAGTATTCCATTGAATATAAACCAGGGATGTATTTGTTTTTGGAATTTGGATTTTGCTTGTCTTTTAGGTCATGATTTAAAGCTGTAGATTTTTCTCTCAATGCTAAATTATTTTGTTCCTTAGGAACAAAGAGGTTTGACTTGCTTATTTTTTAAAATGCATTTTTAAGTGTATAAATAATATATAATCTCTTCATTGTGAAGAAATTGAATTACTTAGAGCGAACATTTAGCATTCCCTAATACTATTGCCTTTCCTGGAGTGATCTAATATTAACAATAATCCTTGCAGGAGGTTAACAGAATCAAAGGGAAAACTTTGTGAATTACTAATTCAGAGAAATTGTCCACATTTATTGAAACAAAGGATATTAGAAATTCATGGAGAACATTTAAATATATAGTAGATAAATGCATGAGTTTGGAGTATGAATCTCATACTCAATATAATAATTCTTTTCACTGACACAACATGTTTAAATTGTGAAAATATATCCACACTTAAACATGTTTTTTCTTTTCTTACCATCCTATAATACTGTAGGATGATTTTGTTATTTGTGTGCCATTTTCTGTTTTGTGTTATTTGTTGACAAATGGTACTTTTCCCATTTGCCTCTACTTCCTTTGTGTTCATAGCTGGTTCCTTACAGGTAGGGACTGATCCTGTGTATTCTTAATTAAAGTGCCTTGTTCTTATACATTCTTAAATCTTTTAAAAATCTATCCCATGCCAAAGTAATGAGCTCTAGTCCTGCATTTAAGAAAGTAAACTCTTAGTTGGGAGTTGTTAAAAATTTCCTTGTAGAAAGTACTGCCATTCTTTCTAGGTAGCAAAACATTTAAAAAACATATGACTAAGGTAATTTTTTCATGACTGGTTTTACTGACAGGATTTTCTTTTGAATTATGGGGATTAAATATTATAATATCTTAAGAGGCTGCCTCTGTATCTCTTATTCCTAGCAATAATGTCTTTACATTCAAGACCTGCAAACTAATTAGTATTATTTTGCTATTTCAAGATCACTTGTAGTGTGATAAGATGGGGAACTCATAAACTCACCCCCAAGACCCACAATAAACTTTGTCTTATATTCAGCACCACTCCTGCCCCTTCTGACCACCCCCCTGCCCTTCCCACCCCAAAACCTTCCTTCTGTGTCCAGACTTTCCTATAATCTCTAACCCTGACAACCTCATTCATCTTTAAATCTGACTCCAGTTCCATTCTCTTCTCTCTGAATTCATCTTCCATGATGATGCCAGGGTATTCTAATTCTGTAATGGATGTGGTTGTCTTTGCCATGAGGGCAAAGTATGTGCACATCCTTCTCTTAAATTCAGCCCTTTACTGACTCCAAAGCCCTGCCTGCATTCCCCTGTGAGCTGAGTCAGGTGGGAGCCTGTGGTGGTCACAAAGACCACCCGGGACAACTGCCTTTCTCTGGATAGGTCACTCATTTCCTAGGAATTTTTATCCTCATAGCTTATTTTTTAAGAATAAACTTCAGCTAGCTGCCTTCAGCTTGTTCACCATTTCTCCCACAGCCAGATTATTATTCCCTCCTCTGTGGTCCCACTGTTTCTGTCCCACTTCATAAGAACCCTGTCTTAGGTCCATTTTTATTATTTTGCCACATCTCTCCTCCCCCCAGGCATGAGATCTTGAGAGCCTTACCTGGCACCTAACAGTGAGCGGATGGGAATGTAGGTGCCTCCTGGCACCTTGCCATTCAGTCCTCTTCTGAGGTTGGAACTGTAAAATGACAATGCCTGCCTATCCTTTATGGCAGGACACTGTAAGTCACATTCCTCCCTTCAGGTTAAAGGCACATGCTATACAGATGTGCCCACCATGGAAGGGATCCCGCAGCTCAGGCATGTGAACAGCTAGGCTTTGGAAAGCCTTGCAGGCCATAATATAATGGCAGATACCTCAGGAGTGTCACATGTGGTGTGGCTAACTGAACTCTTTCTCAATAACATGTTACTGACATAATCATCTCAGGAAAGTTTTTGTTTCTGTCTTAGAATGCATTTACTAAATGAAATACAGGTGTACTCTACATCTTAGCTTTAAGAAAACTGAATTTCAGATTAATTTAGTAGCAAGGTTGTCCCTTGCCTTCCCCACTAAGCAAGGAAACACTTTTTAAAGAGATTTTTTGAGGTTAATATATATTATAAAAACAGATGAAAAAGGAACCCTACTACCTAAAATTGCTGACTTCCTTTGGATTTCACAGTTCCTCTTTCCGATGTCTTACATTGGAAATACTGTTTAAAGAGCTGTGGACATTCCAACAGACTGGGGGAGTAGCTAAAGAAAATCCTAAGAATTTAGTTGTAAACAAAGTCTTGGAGGTAGTTGTTTATCTTGGAATCTTTCTGTTTTAATTCTGAGTTCTCAAGCTTCCAGTTCCCTTCATCCTGGGGTCAGGGTCTAATCTGGTAGATGGGTGTGATAGGGTTAAAAGTTAAAGTGTTAATGACTCACATTCTTTTTCTGTGACCCACAGGGTAAGGTGCTGCTTATTCTGATATCAAGAGTAAGGGACTATATCCCCTTTTTAATTGCTTTTACTGAGGGTTCTTCTGCACATATGCAAGCAGCTGCCCAGAGATCAGACTTTAGTTATAAGGGTAAACATAAAGGTTTATTTACAGATACGGGAAAAACAAACTAAAAGAGTCTAACAGTCCACACCCTCACAAATGTCCCAAATGGAGTGGAAGCCCACTTCTGCTCCTCAAAGAGCTGCATGGGGTTTACCTCAGTCCTAATTTTTTTCAGTCTGAAAATGTCAGGTTAGTTCTTGTCCTTTGATCTCTGTCCCTCCAGTTAGCGTCTGGTGAATTCCACCAACCGGAGGAATGAGGAGGGTATATCTGGGTTGCACAGTGGCTCAGCATTTCATCAGGGTCACCTCTCTTCATCCTTCACACAGCTCTTACCTTAGGGAACCCCAACGCCAGGGGAGCTCCAAAGGACTCAGTTCCTGGGTCCTTCTCCTGAAGCCCAAACTCCTGTGCCAGATGCCAATCTCCAGGATCCCGCTCTTGGCTCAGCTCTCCTTCCCAAAAGGTCCTATATCCCAGGTCTCTGCTTCTTTTCCTTTTGATCCTTTTCGTTGCCCCCCATCCCCTCATGACACCAGCAGCCCAATTCACAATCACACTCTCCCCTGGTGATTCATTTCCCCTTCCCCACCTGGGCCTTGGAACCCTTGCTACAGGTCCCTAGACTAACATATTCACCAAATCTGCTCAGATGCTGGACTTCAAGGTAAAAGACCATCTAGGTGAACTACAGACCCTTATCTGGCTCCAGGCTATTCTCAATCCCTGTTTTCCTCATACACAGGTGAAAGCAATGCCCAGATTTCTCCAACAAATAACACTGCCCATATTGGGGTCAAGGCTTCAATTCCAAATGCTTGCACATCATTGGTTTTGAGCGTTGAAGGCCAGGGTGAAATTTTGACTCTTCCAAACTAGACTGTCTGACACTTTGGTTTTGAAACTATTATATCAGTCATTTTATTTTGCTTAGGAATTTGTGAATGTGAATAAGAATGAGAAATGGTTACCTTAGTGTAGTATCTACAGATTTAAAAAAATAATTTGGCATGTTGAATGATGAGGTTTTTATTTTAGAAATGTATTAGTATTATTTTATTATTGCTTTAATAGAAGAGAGGTACCCCAAAGAAGATTAATTAAGCATTACCCAGTCTGTCATATTCACCTGCAATATGAGGCGGAGAAAATGATGAATGTACATTATGGTACATGTTAACTCAGAAGTGCATCAACTGAGTGGTTTTTAAGTGGAGAGAGAAATATTTTTCATGTGAGCCCTTTAACACCCATTGTTAACTCTTTGCTGTACAGAGACTTAAAGATGAGCAAACTTTCGGTAGTGCATACTGGAAGAGAATTGAGATAGTGTTTTCTTTCCCGGGAAAGAGATTCTACAGAGCTCCTTCTGTACCTATAACATACAAATGGCAACCAGTAATGACCTTGGAGGATTAATCCCCCTTCCCCTACAGGGTGACCACAGGCAGAGATGCCATGGGAACTTGCTACTACCTGGCACTTCCAAAGTTGGGCTCTTTCTTGATTAACTTGACTTTCATCTGCTGAACTGTATTCAGTCATGTCTATTCTGCTATATTCTGAGCAGAATTCTCTTTCAGTTACTTTTAAAGAAATATAGGTTAGAGCAAACATTAATTTGGCAGCAATTAAGGACATTAAACTCTGCTTCTGCAGACATGTACTGATGTTGGCCACTACTTGTGGTGTCTCACCTGGGTCTGTGTGCATCCAAGAGAGAGAGAGAGAGGGAAGAAGGGAGGAAAGAAAGTTCTAAAACTTTCCCTCTTGTACCAACTGCTAGGATTGTTGAAGCTGCTTGCTTTTGTCAAAGCTGGTTTTGTTTAAAACTCATTGGAATGCTATGCTTCTATATAAATTTTAAAAAGTCTTCACCTAAAGACTCTGTTTTCCTATTGAAAGCTAGATTTAATGAATTTCTCAGTTACTGCTGAGACGTGTTTCCTTTAAATGCTGTTTGCTTTTATTTACTTCTTGGAGAAGGGATAACAGATGATTAGACAAATAGATATATTGAGGTGCACCTTTCATGTGTACTCATCTACTGTTTACATAAGAATGATTAAAAAATAAAATAATAACAAAGCCATCATTTTGGCAAATCTTGATGTTCAGTAAAGTATTTGAGAAAATCTTTCGAACCTTATAAGAAGAAGATAGGATGCTGGTTAGATGCTAGTGAAAAGTAGCTTCCCATAGTTCTATGTTGAATATTTGTTAATTCATGAATGACATAATGTCCCTTTTGAGAAATGCTTGGGTAAACACTGTCATTGGCATTATTTTCAACTGGAAAAGTTCCAAAACCAAATTAAAAACTTTAAAAGAAAAAGGATAACTTCAGATTTGTGGCAAAGAGCAAACTGGGAGGAATAGCTGATAGGAAGTGGAAAAAACTGAAAATTCAAACCCATGTTGTTGGTTTGCTTTTGTTGTATTGTTAGCTATTACAATTAATAAGCAGAACTTAATATTCATATGACTATCAAGCCCCAAATTTATTGTAAGAGTCAACTAAGCATGAAGTGCAGGGGAAATACCATTTTGAGGGAGTTGTTGGGGATATTAGTGACTATGTTGACCATGATATTATGGTTAATTGGTTAATGTGATTAAAGATTATGGTTAGTTATTATTACTAATAACAATAATCATATTAACTGTATTAATAACAATATTGACCATTAATATTGTAAATATTATAAACAAAAATTAAAACCAAAGCCTATAGTGAAAAGAAATCTTAATTTTAGATGGTATTTTATGCATATAATATCCATATGGGAAATACCAGTTAGGTTCCATTTTGTCATTCATTCCAACTTTACAAAAATAATTGGTTCTGGACATTAAAAATCAAGGAGTTTCTTAATCATGTTGATTGGAGTGTGTTAAGTGCAATACCTGGATATTGTGTCCAAGATATGCAAAAGGAATTGGGAATACTTAATCAATAGGAGACTAAGAGATATCATGGTATCTACTTTCAAATCCAGAGATTTTTCTTGAAGAGGAGGTAAATTTAATTCCAATCTTAGGGATGAATAAGAGCAGAGAACTGAAGAAGGTACAAGGAAGCAGCTAGCTCAATACAAGGGAAATGAACACATCAAAGTGACCAGACAAAGATGGAAGGGAAGGCTTCGTTAAGTCAGGCCTATCACTTTAATTTAGAATTGAAACTCAAGTAGTATCTATGTTTTTTCTTCCTTTATGATCCAGTTCCAATATACTGTCCCCCTGAAGCCTGTTTCTCTTTGCAGATTGTTTTCTTTCTCATTTGTTTTTGGCCATTACCCCCCCACCCCCCATGCCATTAAGAGTAACTGGATTCAGTTTAGTGAAAGTTGGATAGAGAAAGTTACTGGGCTCTCTCAGGTAATGTGGTGTTCAACATCAACACTAAAAACAATCTGTTATAGTACTTCCACTATGCTATTTCTGCTTTGAGTAGCTGCCTTTAGCGAAAAATTTGTATTATATGAAAATAAAAGATGTTTTAACTGATACACCCAGAAAAGCATTTTTCTTTCATCTAAAATTTTAATTTTGAATCATACATAGTGTTTATATTTAAGCAAGATAGCTCAGTTCACTGGAGAGTGTTTTGAAATATTTGGAATGATCACGAAGTTGTCATCTCATGAGAACTTAAGTCAAGAAAAAAAATCATTATTTTCAGAGTTGGCGATTTTTAAAAAGAAATAAAATAAACGAAAATGATGCTATCAATATTTTGAAAGTTTGCCCCTTTTCCCTCCCAGTAGTAAAAGATCTTGAGATAGAGTAGGTTGAATGTCACTGAGTAATATCCCCTTATGTTATTGTGTTCGATTTAGACTGATTCGAAAGTCATTGAGATGTGGATGGATGGTGTGAAAGAATTCTTAATGAAGGAGCAGGCTGTCCACGGAGATGCAGAAGGAGTCCAGAGACATCTTGACCAGTGTTCTGTAAGTTCTGCTGATGTAGGGAACTGCTGTAATAAAAAGTGTTTTCTTTGTTGTCTTTATTATTTGCTGCTGTTATTAAAATTATGAGATGATGACATGACAATAAACCTAGATAAAGTATCTTTCATCATAATCCTTTTTTGACTTTATAGTTAATAAGAGAATGACAGATTATAGTATTCCTATTTTTATTTTTGGCCATGCTTATAGAGTCTTAGAATGAACAAGTGCAATTTTAGTTACCAGAACCAACTATTTTATTTCAAAACGACAATCTTAGTGTCATAATCTCCAGTTGCATATTGCTGTTCATTGTGCCACATGGTGAGGCTGTATGGAAAATATACTTAACAGATGAAATCTGCCAGTAATAGTGCATAAAGTTTCATTTGGTGAAATCATTAAACTTCTCTAAATTAATTAAAAGTACTATTCCCTGCTGAGAGTCAAGTATTTCCATTCTAATTTGGCAGATGGCTCTATGAAGACCCCAGGTGAAATGAATTTCTTAAGACACAGTGCCTCTTAAATAGTTCAAAGTCCTGACTCCTTATTTATAATACTTGCAGGGGTACAAACAGGCAAACTGTAATTATAGTATCCACTTATATGGGAATTAACTCATCACATTTATTTTTTATATTTAGGCCTTTGTTAATGAAATTGAAACAATGGAATCATCTCTGAAAGACATGAAAGACATAGAAGCTAGCCTTCAAAGTTGTCCTGTTCCTGGAATCAAAACCTGGGTGCAGACAAAGCTAGCTGACTCTCAGACCCAGCTGGAGAGATTTAGCAAGGAGGTGAGTTTTTCAATTTCACTGTTGGTGGTTTTTAGATAGTACATTACATTTTTCTTGACCAACTCAATCCCATCCAGATTGAAAACCAGATTGAAAATTTTAGTGTCTAAAATAACTACAGTGTGGATGGCAAGTTGGGTCAAGAAATACTTCATCATTCCATTTTAATTAAAGGAAGATAGAATCTCTATTTCATTTTGGCTCCTTGGAAATAAGTTTATTGTGGTTAATAAAGAATGAGAAAATCTGTAGAACTGGAGTAGAAAGAAGAAAGGAGTTATTGGTTTAGTAAGAGTGAGAGTTGAGGTGAAATGGCAGTGGGCATAAATTGGATGTGATCTTTGTAGCAAAGAGTTTCAATTTTATTTTATATATGATTTCACATAGAAAACTGAGGCAATGGACAGGGAAATACCATGTGGTATATCTTATATGATCAGTATCACTTGTAGAGTCCAAAATTTTACGTTTAGACTATCTGAAAATAGAGCTGCCAGTGTAATAATGGATTGGATATGAGGGAAAGGATACTTTTTCCTCTTTGTGTGAATTGTAATGTTGTTTCTGAAAATGATGAAGATGGGATGGGGAGAGGGTGAACTGATGATTTCCATTCTTGAAGAGATAAGATCAAGATTATAGTAAAACCATTGCTTTCTGGATGTAATCTGAAGCCAGTCCCCACACAGACAGCAGGAAGAGATCAAAGAAAGGGAGTTACTCCAGAGTACTCCAGAGGTTTTCTTGAACAAGGGAGCTTACTTAGGAGGCATTGTCTGGCTACAAGACCAGGCCTCCTCTCTCTCTCCTGCTACCAACTGAAGTCTAAAATTTTATAATAGCGTTGGCTGTGTCAAGTCACAGCTAAAGCACAGATAGCCTGGAAAACACATTGCACATTGAAGACTAAACCCTTGGAGCCACTGAGAGGATTCTATGTTTTCAGGAGAGGGGGATAAGAACTCTTAGTCACCATGCTTCTGTCTCAGTGGGTGAATTTTGCCATCGTGTTCTTATGATGGTCTCCTCCTGACAAATTTTATCTGTTGTTATATTGAATAATATATAATAATTACTATTGCATATAGTAATTATATGTAGTAACTATAGAGACATGCAAATGTGGATCCATAAGCCCTCTAGAAAGAGGAAGGGTCAGAGACCAAGGATGCCAAGAAGGAAAGCCTGGCCACAGGAGAAATGCCCCTCATTAGGTGGAGAAAACTTTCCATAGTGCCCTGTGCTGAGGCTTCCTAAGGCCATGAAAGAATTAGGTCTGATAAACTGAGCCTTTCCAGTGACCTGAAGAAAAGATCCAGTGGACTTTTAGGAGGAATATTACATTGGAGAATGTTGAGGAGAGAATGGGAGCAAGGAAGTAGGACAGTAAATATGACTGATCTTGGGGAATTTTTCAGCAAGGGAGCAGAGAAAAGGGACATGGGATCACAAAAGTGTCTTCAGAAATTTTAACCAAGCAATTTATGTCTGTCTGCCTCCTTCCCTAACTACATGTATTCACAATACACATAGAGCTATATAGTATTAATTGTGAATTATTTGGACTTAATGTATGAGAATAATTATATGGGAATTTAAAAAAAAGTCTCAGTAGGGAGACAGCCATGTTGTTATGTGAGTAATTATCTAAAACAGTCACAGACTGTTTATTTCTTTGAGTAATAGAAAGACTACAGACATTTCCAGTAAATATAACATTGCCCAATTTTTATTTTACTGAGAATGAACTCAGACATAAAACCAGAAACAAGCAGAAACATTCCAGCTCATCTGTTATATCCATGATATCAAAGAAGCAAGAACTTTAATGCTCCAAATGACCATGTATTATCTCAGGATAATTATTTATAGTTTTGAGCTTTCTGGTTTTGTTTGTTTGTTTGCTGTAAAGTTTGTGACAGCGTCTTTATTTTTCTCATTTCTCTGGATTCCTGAAAATTCTGCTATTATTTTAGTGTCCAAAAACTACTAGTAAATATATTTTTCTGCAAGTGAGGCTCAGGAATCTGTTCTCTCTGTCT
>PVHY01024686.1:0-19324 GCA_004024945.1 Uropsilus gracilis
ATATATATATAAAACCACTTGATCTGAGATGATACAGAACAATTATTAATTTCTTGTAATAATTTGAATGTATAGCACATAGTGTTGGTGACATTATAACAAAAATATTGTGTGTTATTATTTATGATTATGTCAGGTAGATCCTATTATCTATTCCATTTTATAGATGAAGCTAACATTTAGACAAGTGATATCAAAATTCATGTAGAGATTATGATTACAGCTGTGAAACAAAGAAATATTGTGACTTCAAAAGTGCTGTTCCTAATTACTGGAAGAAAATACCTATAATTTAATGTTATGCATTCCAAACAAAACTATTTCATATGTTAAAATTGAGTAAAACTATGTTGTCTTTTAGGACCTTAACTAAATTGAGTGTTGGCTAAGAACTGACAATGAAAATGAGGAGAAATAAAGTCAGATCTTTTTGGTCAATCTCCATCTTTCTTTCAGTTGACTATTTGTATAAAGGTAAATGGCATTTTCAAGATAGCTTAGTTAAAATTCTGTTAAATAAATGCCAATTTATTTTCAGGACTGGCAACCCATATGGTTCAAATCACAACATAGAATTTGTGATTTCCCACAGGAGAGAACCTAACTTCAAAAATATGCTAACTGACTTGCTAAGTGACACATTCCTTTATGCTCTCAACAAAACCAGTATCAGGATACTACCAAGAATTCTTGGTTAAGATTTCATATCAACTGTGACTAGTTGTCTACTTATATTGCAAATTCCTATGTGATAACCTCAAGATTTCTCTTGATACAATATTTTCTTAGAATTCTGTGATCACTAATATCTCTGTATACCCATGTTACTTTCAAACAATTTGGCTATTGACTCCCAAATAACCATGTAATTTTCACCAGTTACATGCTACTTTGGGAAGTGACAATTCTGTTGAGTCCACTTAACTAGCACTACTGCAGAAACTTCCATCTTTGCTCTAACTTTAAATGGGCCTGCACCTGGTGATTATAGTACATACAGCCTTTGTGTTTCACATTTTTCAATAATAAGTTTAATGTCAAGTGACATGAGTTATCACAACGGTTCTTTGATTTCATTCAAGAATATTAAAAGAAAGAACATTTTGAAACACATTTTCTTTCATGGTGACCTTTCTTCATTCAAAAGTTAAACTTATCCCTGAATTTTTAAGTAGAAAATAGATGTCACTTGTGTTTGCTAGATATTACTGTGTAACAAATTTCTTCAGTGTTTAAGATGACAAACATCCACTTCAGAGATTCACATACAACTTAATTGGGTGCCTCTGACTCCCGGTCTCTTCTAAGACTGTAATCATAGAGTCAAACTGGTTGCTGTTTTCTCCAAGGACTGAGATGATCCATTTTTAAGCTCGCTCATGTGAGAATTGGCAGAGCTCAGATCCTTAGCACTTTTTGGTCAAAGATATGAATTCCTTGTCAGATGGTTCTTTCCATGGTGCAAATCATAACAAAGCAACTGCCTTTCATTTGAGAAAGTTTATGAGGTATCAAGAGAGGGTACTTGAGACAAAAGTTACAAATTTTTTCTATCCTAATCTCAGAAGTGCTATCCCATCACTTCTGCTGCTTTCTATTCACTGATGTCAGTCCAAAAAAAGTCCACCTCACTCTCAAGGGAGGAGATAATAAAAGACTATGACTATCAAGAGGTAGGAGTCATTTTAGAAGCTACCTTCTTTACCTTCTTATGAAAGTTTTTTAGCTAAAGATTTAAATCTAAATCAAAAGCCTGTCCAATATCTAGTCCAAAAGCTTTCTAGAAAATTCAGTTTCGAATGGACTTTTATTTAGCTTCTGTCAAAACTTAGTGTAGACCAAATATATATTATAATAATAGGCTGTAATAGCAAATCTAACCCCAGGTTGATCAATAGAATCAACTTGGAGGCTCTGAAAGATACATAGTTATATGAGTCCCACTTCAAGATTTATTGAATCAGAATTTCTGGGAATAAAACCAATAGAATATATTTTATATTTTGAAATGCTCCCCAGATAATTCTAATATTCTGTGTTCAGGAAAAACTGATAGAAGGCTTACATTCATGATTCATTTCACTAAGTTTTTATTTTTCAAAATATGGTCTTTTGAGCTGATGACCACTAAATCATAATCTGCTAACAAGAAGTCTAAGAACTACATCCTAAATAAGCTCCATAGATGAATCATATGGACAACAATGTTTTGAACATATAACACTTGTAGGCATATTGCTTTATGTCTGTGGAGGTCTACTTTTAAAATACCTTACTTTGGTTTCCTACTATTTTCATAACTAACAAAATAATTTGAATTTTTATTTTCATGATAGATATAAATGCAATTATAAAACAACAAAAACAAAAAAAACCAGATTTGGAGACCATTTCAACATTGTTTGCAAAATTACCATTAAGAATATTCTATTGGGTGAACAGTAGAGTCTTGCACACTAGCAGGCAGCCACCTGAGGGCTGTCCGAGCTCCCTTGCAGTGGGGAGCAAAGGGGGTGAAGGTTCCTGGATAAGCCCCCTAAGCCAGGAGAGCCCTGGAGGGGGGACAGGGTGGGGGTTTTGGTGGTCCCACCACCAGCGGATGGCTGCTGCACAGGGCAATCATCTGCAGCCCAGATCAGCAGAGCCATGTTTCGCCCTTCTCCTAGGTCAAGGGGTGCATGGAAGGGTGCAGGTTCAGCCATCCAGGCCCCACCCTCACCCAGAGAGGTACCCGTGGGCAGGTGGGGGGGGGAAGAGGAGCCCCTTCCATTTTGGTCTCATGCCAGCTAAATTTCAAGAGGAGCAAGAACATGTGCAACACAAATCCCATCATAGAACGGGTGAGGGATCATGCAAAAATCCAGCCCACAAGCCTGAGATGGACAGAGCAGATGGACAACTGAGAGAACCAGTGCATGCAAGACAAGAGGAACAACAGTAGGAAAACAATGTCACAATGCGCACCTATGTGCTCACCAGGCCGGGAAGACCCGGGATCTCATTTTAGAGATGCCCCCTCCCCACACTACAGGAGAGGAGAGAAAGACCAAAGATGGGGTAATCAACCCCACATCAAAACTGCAAAGTGAGGCATAGGAGATGATCTACAAAGGCCATTCATAGACGCCTGTATTCACAGAGAAACTTCTTCACTGATACTGGCTGGGGGCAAGACCCTCTAAATTTGACACCAGAGCCCTAAGGTAAAGCAGCAAAGCTGCAGAGTTGGGATTGGAGAAGACTGCCTGCAGCAAGAAAACATGAACAGATCACAAATGAAAACAGACTGGCTGCCCAATGCAAACTTAAGACTGAAAATCTACCAGCAAGGCTCACCTGGTTCCAACAATACAGTCCCTCACCCAGTGAAAGGACACTGCCACAGGAAAGAAAAAGACTAATGGAATTAGCACAATTAGTAAACAACAAAGAGTGGGTTTTGAGAGAATGGAAGGGGCACCAGAGGGAGGAGAGGGGGTATCAAGAACCACTTACAGAGGTTGTGATATAAAGAAAAAAAAATAATATTTAAGAAAAAAGAATATTCTATTGATGGTAACTTAAGAACCAAGAAGCTGAAAATAGCTTATGCTTAATGATATAAATTATACTTGTTTTCTATTTGGTATCCTTTTTCTACATCATGGTTCTTCAATCTTGTTACCACTGAAATTTTGAGCCAGGAAATTATCTGTGAAAATCCATTAATACATTGCCATTCAAAAAAATCATTCATTATATAATTATCAACAAGGGTCATAATAATTTAATAGCTAATTCACTTCATTATGACCTTTTGAGATGCATGAAATGACTTGTCACCCTGAGCTGTTTGTTTAATTTTCTAACAATATAACTAATATTATCAACAATTATTCAAAAATAAATAATCATTCTTACATATATAATAACATGTGAAATCTCTCCATGGATGCTATAAGAGATAACAAATTATATAACATGGGGCAAATAAAGGAAAGATGAAAGGAAACATAGTTAACATTTATTCTTCATATATTTATCTATTTATCCATTGCTCAGGAAACTATAATAAGAAAGTTTGTAATTGCTCTAGATTTGATTTGGGTTCAGATAATTATTGGTCCGGAAGAATAAGTATTTATTTATAGTATTTGAGACTTTGTTAATCTTAGATTTCAGAACTGGTTCTCATTAAAACCACTAGTATTTCTATTTACACTTTTTCCTCTCTGTTGACATTTTGTAAATAAATATTTAAACACCAAGTGACTATACTTACAGGCCTTCAAATATGGGGCTAAAAAATGAAATGTAATAATATCTAACTGTTTCTTAAGTTTGCATGTTTTTTTTCTTACGCAAACAATGCTAATTAAAACCAAACAGGACAAATAAAAATTAATGGAAGACTCTATGTTCATAAATTTTCACAAAGAAAATGCTTAAGGATCAGTCATTTAAGAAAAACATATATTTATATAAATTAGAAAACATAATTTGCTAGAATTCTTTTTCTATTTCTAAAAGACTTGAATTTCTAACAGAAATACAATCTTCGGTTACATTCAGGATTTTGGTATTCACTATAGCTGTATTGCTTTACATAATTAGAAGGCTACTGAAAATAAAAGTAGTTTACTTTCATTCAATTAACACTAATTGAGTGCATATATTATGCAGATGTTGTGCCAGGTGCCAGGAAAGACTAAGATGAATAATCATGATTCCTGCCCTTGGGGAGTACACAGTCCATGGAGGATACAAATAGTACGTGACTAATGGCAGGAAGAAGTGTTACCATACTGAGCTGTGAAATACAGGATAGCAGTGAGGGAACAGTGAACAATTCTGGAGAGTGACTGGATGTACGGTAATGGGGCTTCACACTTCATTACATAGGGGGAAAAGTGAAGTAAAATGATAGTCTTCCAAGTTATAGTCTTGAGTTATACAAAAGCTGGGTTAATACATAGTTTGTTGCTTTTCATCGTAGCAAAATAAATTGAGTTTTATAAAAAGCCAAGCCAGTGATAACATTTACCAGTACACGTGTTCCGAGCGAAAAAATCATTTCTGCAGTCCGCTTGGCATGTGGGATCTGCGCCTACCCTGATCGCAGGCTCCCGTAGCTGCTGTTGAACATAGGCCAGCGGCCGCACCCACTCAGCAGCCATACAGCACCCACTGGGTCCCTCTGCTGTCGACCTGGCTAGTAAGGGGGACGCAGGGGCCAGCTGGGACCCCCGGACCTGATCGCAGACTGAGTCCATCCTTGATCCAGGAATAGCGGGGGTGGGGAGGTGGGGGAGAGAGAATGATACCCTTGCTGCTTCACCCTCACGCTACTTAGCTCACAGGACTGATAGCATAAACGTGCACACAGCGACACAGAACGGATGAGAGGCCAGAAAAGAGCCTGCGAATGCACGTGTGTGGGACACAGAACAAGGATCATTCAGAAAGATAGATAGACGCTGGGATAGAGAAACAACTGTGGTAAAGACCTATGGCTTCACTGGAAGCTGATGAATCAAAATCCCATGTGGAACTTGCCACCCAAGGAAACATGGCTCCCTCCCCAAGCCTTGGGAGAGGAGGCCTGCAGAGTCAGGGCATTGACTCCACAGCAAATCTGCAAACGGACGGAGAGGAGATGACCTGCAAGTTCCATCAGTGAATGCCTGCCCGCATCGAGAAACCCCCTCACTGAATGGCTGGGGGAAAGGATCCCCAAAGCCAGAGATCAGAGATATGAGGTACAGAGATAGCGGAATGGCAAGGAGACCTACTGGAGCCAGCAACTAGAAGACAGCGATAGACCCCAAATGAACATGGATTGGCTGCCCAATACAAAACTTAGGACTACAAACCATCAAGCACAATGTGTCATGGGCCTGGAACACAGTCCCTCATCCGACAAATGGACACAGCCACAAAGAGACCAAAGAACCAATGAACCCAACATAAATCAAAAAAGAACAATGAGAGTGGAGACTGAGTGAACACGGGGCTGGGGGGTGGAGGAGGGAAGGCATCCCAGTACCCATTTACCTATATTTACTTATGTAAAGAATTTATAAGAATTTAGAAAAAAATTAAAATAAATTTTAAAAATGTTTGTAGACCTTTGGCATGTTTGATTCCAACTGAAAACTTTTTTCTCCAATTAGAACTTTATGACTTTCATTCTTGTTATGCAAGAACCAAAAAATCTTAAAGTAATAAAACATATGGAAGGCTATCAACAGAATAACTATCCAGAATAACTATCCATTAGGATATATTCCATTTATTGGAGGTTGTGTCAATCATAGATTCAGTGTTCCACATTTCAATCATTTCCCTCCACTTTCTAGAATGTTAGCTAAAGACTTTAGACAAATTTATTTGATATGATAAAACTTAAATGAAAGCACTGCCACTCTTATCCACTGAAGTTTCTAGGACAGATCCATGTGCATATATACCTGGGTATTAGCAGCAGCAAGAGCTATAGCCTCCTCTTTAGTTATCCCTTTATCCACACACCTTACCTACCGCTTGAGATTTTCTGCCTTTCTCTGCTTTAGCCCCTTCACTATGTAGATTAGAGAACTGAGAGACAAAGAACCAGAATCAGGAGTCTAGAGTGGCAGACTTGGCAGCTGAACCCAGGTCTAACCAAAATGGATTTCCACTATGGAACATGGTATCTTTTTTCAGACAGACCAGACAACAAAGTCTCTAGAGCAAAAGGCTGAAGGTGTATCATGAACCTTGGTTGTGGCATTTTGATTTTCATATCATGGTTCTATTTAGCATTCATCAAAACAGACCAGTTTCCACAGTAGGTCAATGATTTCAACTTTAATTTTTGTTTTGAGAGGCACTAATCATCTTAATTATTATGCTTTCTATGTACTTTACCATACAGTTCTCCTTGTTATAGTAAAGTATATATATTCCATCTTCACTGAGAACTTAAAGCTCTACTTGCACCAATTTTTGAAAAAGGTATTTTATTTATATTCATAAACCAAATGTTCCATGAT
Source organism: Uropsilus gracilis (assembly GCA_004024945.1). Lineage (NCBI taxonomy): Eukaryota > Metazoa > Chordata > Mammalia > Eulipotyphla > Talpidae > Uropsilus > Uropsilus gracilis. The sequence goes on from PVHY01024686.1 coordinate 7,014, forward strand.
CTTACAGGCTATAACTGTCACTGGCCAAGCCACAAATGAATTTATAGTTCCTTGAATAGCTGTAATAGTGACTTAAAAATGACACTCTGTTCAACTACAAAGAATTTAGTCTCTGGTCTGGAGATGTTTATGTGCTCTGAATGGGTCTGCCTCCTGGGGTCTCATCAGCCTTCTGCTCTCTACCCAGGGAGCTTCACTGCAAGTCACTTCCTGATACTCTGAGAAGACAACATCTTTCAAGCTATTATCCCATCTCTCCATCCCAGGCTTTCTCAATAGGGGTTATATTGTATCAACAGGGGTGAAAACTGGTTGGTGGGGTGAAAGTATCTCCCTTGTTTAATGTAAAAAGTGCAGAAATGTATATAATTCAAACAGATAAATGTTTTATCTGTGGTATTCAAATTTCATGAAGGTGGCAACTGGGGACTGGATAATGAAAAAAAAATAATGAGAGAAAGAGAGATTGAGATGCAGAGCTTTAACCTTTCATGTCAAGTATATGAACAGTCCTTTCCCTTAAAATTTTATATCCCATCTGGGATCAACCTGCATGTCTTCACAAGATTTTACTAAAGATTTTAAGGGTTGTGGAGAGGAACTAACAATGAGTCACTCTGCCTAGTTCAGTCTAGTACAAACTGGTATAATCTCTTTTGGACAGATCTGGATTCATATTTAGGTTTGACATTTCCCCTTGGCAATTTCCTTCTCTGTTATGTCACGGCCACTTTCCCAGGTGATTGACAATGGGAATTCCCAATTCTCTTATAGGGCTCAATATATGAAGGGTGACCTTATATTATGGCTTCCAGAAGGAAAATTCTGTTGAAATTGAAACCCTAATCTGATACAATACAATTTCCACATGTGTGATACCTAGTTTTAAATTACTCTAAGATGATAACCTCAGTAATTTAATTTAGATTCAGATTAGTCAAACCCAACCCAATACTTTTTCAGTTTCCCTTGTATATATGAGATCATATTATACAATCCCCAGTCATATCAGAAACCATGCTGCCCAAACTATAGTCTGAAAACTTAGGAAAAAGTAAAACTCTTTAGTGTTTTTATCAAAGTATAATAGTTAGGTAATCATGAAAAATCTATTATTATTTTGCCTTTCTGTATGCCACTCTTGTGAGTTCTTGCAGAGTTGTCAGTTATTGCATTATTAATACATGGTTTCATACTATTTTAGATCAATGTGTATACTGACGATAACTGAAAAGATTCCAGTAGGTTAAGCAGCTCATCTCTGCACGCCTGGGACTTTCTTGTTCTCAACAGTGGAAGTTCCAAATTCCAGGAAACCAGTTAGTCTTGGGAAAACTTGTTTCCAGGTTAGTTCAATAACTATTTGGAGACCACTCTAGCAAAGGTGACATCATCTCATGGTAGGTATTATCATGATTTTTCTGTGATACACTCCTGGGTTTATTTTCTTGATGTTACATTCTCCCTTTCCTTACTTCTCACTATAAATAAATCTATACAACAAACTTTTTTTCATATATAATAAGTTAAACGTTTGATCTAATAATTAATATGTGAATATTCATATCATTAGAAACTAGATGTTTAGATGGTCATTCAATAACAGTACTTTGTAATAGGAGATGCTATTATTTTTTGACAGCAGGAAGTGGGTGAATCATCCTATTTGGTAATCAGTTTGTTGGTTGTCAAGAAAAAAAACATTTTAAATATTGCATGATACTATTTAACCCTCTGCCCCTCCTTCAATGCCACTGCTATGTCTCCTGAGAGACCCAATATGTTAGGCCATGTCCATTGAAAATTGAAGATGTATAATCTATTACAATGCAAAATAAGAATAAGTTTCATGCTGTGGGTAGCATTGAAACAGGCTTGTTACATTTATAAAGATTGCTCTGATAAAAGCATCCCCAGTTGACCAACATATGGGTACTGATGGGGCTATGTGTCTCTCTTTTAATTTATAGTTGGAGCTTCCACCTTTGAGGTTTGACTAGCTTTTCAATGGTACAGTTTGCACCTGTTCAGCATTACTAATCCCAGAGACTATTTTCCTCTTTATTGTGTGGAATTATCCACAGAAGCCAATTAAGAAGGAAAAACAAAGCAATTCAGGGAAATAAGAATGTTCTGTATACTAGAGGTTACGAGAGCATTTGAAGGAAAATGAATTCATCTTTAAATTTGCCACTATAATTTAAAAAATAATGTCATATTTTAAACATGTATACATGTATATAAATAGATTGGTACATACTTCAGGACTTTTTTATTGAGCTATGAAAACCTCTATTACTTTCTACATATGATACAGATGTTTATGGATCTCCTACTGCATAGATTAACTAGAGACAACTCTTCTGTCTCTTTTCTACAGACAGGTCCAATATCATCTAACTTCCATATCAGCTAGAGGGAAATATAGATGTTTTCATTTCTATTTTACAAATGGAGACACAATGGCACAAATGAACTGTGAAATCTCCAGCAGCATCAAAACTGTAGGTATGTTTGAAATATGATCACTCTGGGATTCTTATATCCCTGTGATTTATCTGGCAGGGAAACTGTCCTCATATTTTTTTTATCTTATTTTACTTCATTTCATTCTGAAAACAAAGCTTATTAAGCTTTCAAAATATTTAATTTCTGGTAGTTTTTTTAGAATAATACTTGAGTACATCGAGAAAATAAATCAAAACATTAGAAGTCTGTGCATTAGAAGTTATGTGCAACCTAAGAAAAGAGATTGAATTTAAATACATGGTCTAGAATAGGTGGAATATTTCTAGACTTTGAAGTATCAATCATAGATGTTCCAGCTTTTGCTATATTGAGATTGTGACTTTATTTGTTGTGACTTCTGAAGTGCTTCAAAAGCAGTCATCCCCTCTACATCCTAATTCAACTGTGATAATAAATATTAGCATTATAGAATTAAATCAGATAAATTATGGAAAACTTCATGGAAACTTTATTCTACTTATATTAGAAGGGTTCTATTGTACTCCAGTTGCTTATATGGTGACTCACATTTCATTAAGTTACAACTATACAATATTGCTGAAATATTTAATTCTGAACAAGAGAGTTGGCTATGTGTTAGGGAGTTCTGATCAATTACCTAACTTGAATTGTATTTCAATTATCAATTAGTTCAATCTCAAATTTTCAGATCCTCAAAGAATTGTTGCTGTACTATTTTGATAATTCAATGTCAATGTGGGTTTTCCCCTCTTTATAAACAGTGCAATCAATAATAATAAACTATGCACTAAGAATTTTTGACCAGTAGAGAATTGGGAAAATTAAGGAAGTTTTAAAGATATCTAAAGGTTTTGAAACATCCTTATATGCCTATTATTTCCTTTTTTGTTTCCCTTAGCTAAAAGAAGCAGTTAAGTTATGAATGTGAGTGAATGTGATGAATATTCATTTAAAAAATGAGTGGTATAATAAGATAAAATTCATTTTGAAAGTTTACAATATTTTCCTTAAAATCCCATGGAGACAGTATATTAGGAAGCCTGTAATAATGATAGCTGTTCCATCTTTCTAGTGACTTGCTGAGATAAACTTTGTTACTGATATCCAAAAAATTTGAACTGGCTGGAAAAATGTACACAATACCAAAGACTGATAGATTACTTAAGAAACTGAGGGAAAAGGAAAATAAACAACACTAAAAATTGTATTTAAATAAATAGCAGGTTTGTCTTTTTCTTTTTGACTTGTTTCTGCTAATATGATTTCTTCTAAGTATATCCATGTTATCATAAAATCATCCAATTTGTCATGTTTAATTGATGAGTAATATTCCATTGTGTATATATACATCTTTTTCATCCAGTCATCTGTTTTGGGACATTTAGGTTGCTTCCATGTCTTTGCAATTACAAATAGTGTTGCAGTAAACATCTGAGCACAGATGTCCCTTTGTACAAGCATTGGAGTCTCCTTTGGGTAGATTCCCAAGAGAGCAATTGCTGGGTAAAATGGTAGTTCCATTTTCATTAATTTGAGGGTTCTCCACATGGTTTTCCATAGTGACTAGATGAATTTACATGCCCACCAGCAGTGTTAAGAGTGTTCCTTTCTCTCTACATCCACACCAGCACTTGTTGTGGCCCGTTTTTTGGATATGTGCCATTCTTACTGGTGTAAGGTGGTATCTCATTGTGGTTTTGATTTGCATTTCCCTGATTGCTAGTGATGTTGAACAGTTTTTCATGTACCTGCTGGCCATTTGTATTTCCTCTTTGGAGAAGTATCTTTTTAATTCTTCTCCCCATTTTTTAACTGGGTTTTTTACTTTGTTTTTGTTAAGTTGTGTGAGTTCTTTCCATGAAGAAAAGTCAAAGCAAGCTAACAACCAAAATGAAGGACACAACCGGGGGTGGAGGTGGGGGTGGGGGTGGGGATGTGACAGGGTGGGAATGGGCGGGGAGAGGGAGAGAACCTCAGGGATTACAAAGTTGTGAAATTATATATCAATCAATTATTTAATTTATTTAAAAAATAAATGAGTCCCTGTAAAATAAACAAATAAACAGACAAACAAACAAATAAATAAATAAATGGCAGGGAAATGTGGGTCACGAATACCAGTATTTTTTTTCCTAGTGCATCTCAAGTTTCTCTGTACCTTCAAATTAACTTGGAAATGTTAAAAGTATAACAATATCTGCAACCAACCTGAGCCCCCTTACATCAAAATACTGAAGGTGGGGTTTTGACACTGTTACCTTCCGAAAATGATGTAGGTTATTATGATATGTAGCCAAGACTAAGACTCATTCCAAACAAATATCCCTTCAAATGAGCTCTTTGTGATGTAAAGAAAGTTACCAGACTTTCAGAGTAACCAACTGTATCACTTTCACCAATATTTAACTTATTTAAAATCCATTGGAATTCTTTTCAGTTTTCAAGTTGCTTGTCATCCATGGAAACAAACCCAGAAAAAAACTAGAGTCTGAGATGAAGAAGGATTAAGTGTTCAATATGATTTTAAAAATGGTTACCTGGGAAAAATAGGTGATGTATTAGAACTAAAGAGAGGAGTGTGAAGACCATGGAAGGATTCACGAAGGAACTGGCCTGGATCCAGGACTTGAGAACTGGGAAACCATATGTAGGTGGAAGATGAAGGCCAATATACTTGCAGCCTGAGTAGTGTCACCAGAGCGCAAGGAACTGTTCCTTTGTGCTGCCAGTGCCTGGCTAGGGAACAGGGCCCGCAAAGCAGAAGGGGAGGTGGTAGTTAGGTAATTACATTCAGGAGGAGTTCTCACGCAACACTTCCAAAAGATTCTTTTATTTCGAATTTGGATAAGGCAGGGAGAAATGTCCCAATTGCCTACTCTGGAGTTAACTGATGGTGTATGTGGCAGGCTAATTAATTGAAAAATTACATTATCCTCTCTCCTTAAGCCTTTTCTGCTCCCTTTTTTGAAGCAAGTTGCCAGGTGTTGAGCTCTTACAGTACTAAAGGTTGAAATTTGAAATTTGAGTGGGTTAAAAGGCAGAAGCCCAAAGCAGTCTGTGTTTAGAAAAGCCTTCATCAATTGATAGCTTGCTAGTGCTTTAGAGAATAGGGCAGAGGAACCTTTTAACAGGACAAAAGACTGTGAGAGAGGTGTCACTCTGAGCCAATCAAGAAAGGACTCAGCCAGGGGGAGCTCAGCATTAGCCCTACAGGATTAGGGCTTCAGTAACTCAGTGTACTTCAAGAGGCAAGAGCAGGTAACACCCCTGAGAAGTCAGTAGCCACCAGGATATAATGCACCTGAGCATTCTGTCTCATTTCTAGCTACTATATAAACCTTTGAAAGTCAGGCACAATCAAAAGAGGGGGGAGGAGGGAAAAAAAAACGTAATAACTCAGAAAAAAGCCTTACTCCCATGAAAAATGATATAAGGAAAATAGTTCCCACACAGTCGAGATGGAGACCAAAAGCAGAGCATATACAGATATGTAGAACTTGGCCTCAGAGCAGTGAATACCTTAGACTGAACGGGATGGGGAGAGGTTGAATCAATTGAGTTTCTGCCTTCAGCTATTGACAGAATTTTCAGAACAGAACTAGCATTTATTAGGCATAAATTAAGTGGAAGGTATTTACTTACATCATGCTCTTCTATCTTTATTGCAATCCTATAAAAGAGCCACTTTTACCTCCATTACAAATAAGATACTTGCAGTCAGTTGGATAAGGTCAGCCCAACAAGGATATAGGGAAACTGGTTTCAATTATAGGCTGGCTTAATCAAAACCTATTTCCTTCACAGCATCCTTATATGCCCTCCTTAGAATCTCTGTGCTCCTATTAACAAAGACATATAAACTAATAAACCAAAGGATAGTAATGTGTCAGTGGAGGATTTACCTATTACTTGGCTTCCTTGACAATATGGAAAACTCTGATAGCAATGGCTGAACAATGAAGGTCTCAAGCATACTTCACTCCTTTATAAAGATAAGTGGGAGAAAAGAATCTCCAATTTTACCCCAGACTGTTCTTGCACTGTATCTCTGCACAATTTTTCCTTTTCCTATGACTGCAAATTTTTCTTTGCCAAAGACTACCGTCCTTTGCATTTGTTAGGGCTGTCATAACTTTAAAGTAACAATCTCACCAGTTACCTTCAAAGAAACCATCCAAAACCAAATGCTTCTAGATCTCTGTCTTACTACTCCTTATCTGAAAATGATTATTTGAGAAGGAAATTCTTTGATCATACAACCACTGGGAAGGAAAATGGATAGCACTTTCCATGTGGAAGGCAGTATTTTGATGAACTTTCAGATATTCTGGTATTTTATACACCTATCATTTAGTTCAATCATAGCAGTTGTTTCCTGACAACTTGTTTTGTGATATCTAGGAAACAATGAGAATTTGAGCTAAAGACATTCCTAAATAAAACGTGTTTTAAGATTCTCCATAAACCTACTTCAAAGTGAGACCTCAGGAGTAACGGAACCTTAAAACATTTCCTCTATCTTATAAGATGTATACCTGTGTACACTTTAGGAGATCCTTAAATGTAGGTTTTAAGAGGTAGATAGGAAAAAGAGGCAGAGACTATATAAGTATGTTCATTCGGGGGCCACGGGACATTCTGATCGTGTGTGTGTGTGTGTGTGTGTGTGTCTGAGAGAGATTTTGGAATTTTATTTCCCACTATGTATTTAAGATTAATGTTTTTTTCTAGAGCGGGTATGATTTAATGGTTCATAAAATCAATGATAATTTTGATTTATAAACAAAATGATGAAGACAAGGCACAGAAATAGCCTTTTGGGACTTCACAAGAATGTAGACGCCACATAGTTATAGTTATACTGTTGTTAAAACTATAGTTTAAAAGAATCACTAAATGCCAATTAAGATGGTGCTAAGTACAAGCAATGCCTCTTCTGAGCATCTAGAAATGGGTCAGGAACAAAATTAATGTGTAGTGAGTCTCAGAGGAAACTGCTGGACAAATCTGTGCTGGGACAGAGCTGACTGTGAGTTCTGCAGGAAACTGGAAATAACTGAACACACAGCTTCTGGATCCTTTCATAGTAGGGTCAACTTCCTTAGGAAATAGACCCTGAAGGAACTAAATGAAGTTGGCGTTCACTGTTCTGCTAGATAAAACCGAAGGCAAGGAGGAGTTCAGGCCTTTTTGTCATTCCCCATCTTTCCACTCTCAATATTTGAAATGTCATTTTAAAAATAAACCATCAGTTTGTGTATTTCCTGTGGAAAGAGAAATTTGGAGGCCGGATTTGAAATTGGGGTCAGCAAATCATCCATGGGTAAACACAGCCCTGGGAGGTGACCTCAGGGATTGGCTGACAAGCTGGTCTGCTGATGCTCTCATGCCTGTGGGGCATTTCTTCCCACTGGTGCTGACTAAGGAGCAGCTACTGGCAGCTTCTGATAGGTCGGGTGGTTGTTTTGCTATAAGGAGCATCATTTTCTAAGGTTGAATTAAAAAGGCTTTTCCCCCTTCTCTCTTTTTGTTTTAAAACAGGGCTGTCTTATCTGAGAATGTGTTAATTAAGTTATCATGTATTGCCTTGTTTCTAGTCCCGCACAGTTGTTATGGGTAAATTACTCTTTAAAAGACAGCTTTCTGTCCTAAGAACACCAGTTGGAGTAAAACTGTCTGGATGGGATGGGCATGAAGAGAGGGCTCAGAGAGAGAAGGGCAAAGGAATGATCAGATCAAACTGGAAGGCAGAAGGAATCCCTACCTCACTCCTGGCCAGGTCCACTTGTTTTGCTTTTTAGCCTCCTAACCAGACTCGACTGACCCACCCACGAACCTCCACTTCCCCTTGTTGCTCCCCAGCTGGCCTTTATCTAGATCTCTCCGCAGCTGAACATTGGCTTTCCCTGTCAGAAGGGACCATCTCTGTTTCAATGGACTGGGATGTCCAACAAACTGGGCTGTTTGTTGAGCCTTGGGAATGGGAGCACCAGCTGCAGGTCCCCTGGTTCAGTCAGCAGAAAATTCAACTCAAATAAATGAGCTGGCACTTACTACATTCAGTGACCTGGGATAATACAGAGAAAGGCCAAGATTAAAGCTGTTGTCTCTGCCCTGGGGTAGTTGGGACCTATTCTGGGGACAAAGCAATTGTTTTAAAAAATTATAATAAGCACAGCAAGAGATCTGTAGCACATGGGAAGGAAGAGAGACCTTCAGAGAATTTGCTCACTGCTGGGCCCCAACTTCCCAGCCCCAGCAAGTTCCTAAAAAGGTCAAGTGTGACTTCCCATTCTTTGCATCTCAGTGCTGCCTATTTATCTGACTGGTGTGTGTGTATATATATATATATATATATATATATATATATATATATATATATATATATATATGCGCTAAGTCCTTACTCAGGACAAGGGGATACTCAGTGATGTGAATCTGAAAGGAGCTAATAGTCACTTGAAGTGCTTCTATAAACATAGGAATGAGGGCTGGAAAAGCATTCCAGGAGAAAAAAAGAGTAAGTGTAATATATAGAGACTATCATCTTTGCCCAGTTTCTGTCCTCATGGACCTCCCTTCATCCAGAAATTTGGAGGACATAGTTTCATACCAGTCACTGAAAAGACTTACCTGGTGAAAATAGTTTGGTTGACCTCCTAGCTCTCACATTGCTCCTAACCTATATATTCCTTGCTTTACTCTCATGCTTTCACCTGTGACCTTCCCACTTCTCATGTGTCTTGTTGCCCTTTTCCTTGGCTCTGAGCTCCCCAGTCAACCCTATCCCTACCCCCGCAGGCTAAGGTGCTAAGGTCAAGGTGCATTTCCAGGTTCCCAAGTTCCTCTGGACTTTCCCACACAACAATTTTCTGTCAGTCATTTGTAGAACTTTCTGGATCCCCTGCAGGATGCACCTTTTTGCTGTGACTGCACAAGAGAAGTTGAGAGTCAGCAGACTACAGGACAGCCATGTCTGTGGCTGCACAAACATTGATATTCTACTTTTTTTTTTTTTTTTTGCCTTGGAGCTAGTGTCCCTTCACCCTCCACCCTCCTCACCCTCAAAAAACCTCAAACAAGTTCCTCGCATTCTCCAATCTTCAACTGCCTCAAATGAAACTTTTCACCATATTTTGGTTTCCTGTGAGGTCTGAAAATCTAGTATAGGGCCTTCATTTTATAATAAAGGGCTAGAAAAAAAATTGTTCTACTTTATCCCCTCTGTTGTCCAGTTTTGTCTTTCCTATTTTCTCTCTTATCTTTCTATGATTTTCTTCCAGACATTTCTTCAAATGATTTGACAACAGTCCTGTAATCTTCTAAGACCCAACATTTTGGCGGCTTTAGGAAAAATGCCTCTATTTTTCCATCTCATTAAGAAGCATCTGAACTCTCTGAAAACACATGAAAGGAGACTAGAAGGCCTCCCAGAATCTGAAAGTCCCATGGAAATTAAGGGCCATTAGTATAACATCAAAAATTCACCTGTGCATTTAAAAATGTACTGTTTTGTTTCAGGTGTGGATGGGGTAGGATGTAAAAGCAAATTTATTTGTGTCTTAGTTTATCATGGGAATCAAAGAAAAGAATTGGAGAGAAGGGGGGAGAAAAGGCAGCTCTGACTCTTTTCATCTCAGGCTGTTTCTCCAACGACAGAATGACAACTTCAGGATGCACGGCCCTCTCTGCATGTTTCTGCAGTTTCACGGCTGTCTGGGGTGACTGACCTGGGAAAGGATCCCTTTTCCTCTTTGTGGCTACTAAGCAGAGGCAGACGTAGCCACAAGGTGTCACTATTGCTAAAATAGCTCTCCACCTACAGAAGCAAAGGTGATTATGTAGATGTAATTTACTTTTCATTGTTTTTATAGGGTCCTTGAGAAAACTACTTTGAGGTGGTATTAGTTGGCTCCCTTCACTTCAAAAGATCTGTGACCTTGAGTAAATCTCAGATTTCTAACCTGGAAATTAGATAGATAAGATTAGCTTTAAATTTGAAAACCCAGGTATAATTGAATTTCACAAGCAGCACTTGGTAATCACTAAACAAAGGCTAGGATAAAAACAAGGAACGAGGAATGGACTCTAGAGACAGAAGTGTGGGTGAGGGTGGCAACTTTTGGGGGCCAGTTTCTTTTTTTCTTTCCTTCTTGAAACTGAATTTGAGAACTGCAAGAAGATCACCTGGCATACAAGTCAGGTTATTGTTAATAACTGTGCACTGAAAAAAAATGAGGGAAAACTACATACCATTGCATGCTGTCAGAATCACCACATTAAAGTCATATGAAAAGCTCTAAAGTGCCCCGATAAAAAGATATTTACTAACTTATTTTGTTCTTGAAGCCAGAGTTCCCCAAGTCTCTGTGCCAAGAATACACATTTTTGTTTATTAACATCTGTATCTGGAGACACTAGTGTGGCTTTGAAATCGGGTGAGAAAACAGGTAAAATGGGGTGCTTAACCAAACTTACAAAGGGGAGCAGCTGGCCCTTTAAAAGCCAGCCACACACCAGGTTCTTCCCAGCTTGTGCATGCAGTAGCAAGAACACGTAAAATTTAAGAGAGTCAAAAAACCAAATTTACTTATTGAAAGACAATTTAGACAAAAGTCACTATGAGTACAAAGGAACCCCTTTAGTAATCTTACCCACCAGCAGTCCAGTCTCTAGTCCAAAACTGCACATGGCTGCAGCAGCCATGTGTATCTACAAAATGGCGACTGCCCCACCTTAAGCTGGATGAAGGAGTTAAGATGGTGCCGCCGCCATCTTAACTTGGCGTCGTCAATTCTTCTCCAAAAGGCACAGAGCTCCGGCATTCTTTCAGTTCCAACTCCGCAGTGGTCTGACATCAGCAAAACTACTCTATACAGCAACACAGCATGCACTTCAGATGCCTCAGTTAAAAGCAGCAGCACAGCAAACTCTCTTCGGTTCTCCAGAAGCTTCCAAGCTTCGCAGTTTCAAAATTAAAACAAGTTTTCAAGCACCACATTTCCAAGACAGTTCACACAGGTAACAAGTTTCTCCAACATACTTCCCCAGGCTTCTCACTGGCCCAGGTGATAGGGTGTGCCCCCCCCTCCTGTTTAAGATTGCAGATTTCAAGGACAGGTAATGTTAAAATGGGGGAATGACCTTAGCTGGAATTTCCCTTCAGGGGGATGCAGGGGGAAGAAAGAAGTGAAATAATCAAGGTGAAACAGATTTCCTGGAAGGCGGGAAATCAGGGTATATAAAGGGTGTGCAAACAAAGAGGAGGATTCGATAGGATTCAGGATTCAGGATTCGATTCGATTGGGATTCCAATATGGAGAGGAGATGGGAATCGGCCATCTTGTAAAGATGTGAGCCATGTGAGCTTGGCCATGTGGCCACCGAGGGCCTGCAACCTTCGGCTGGCCCAGGCTGGCAGCATGTGTGCTAAATGCAGTTAAGGAGTTTGCAGATTTAAACTCCGTGTTGGAGTTCGCTTTGCTGAGTTTGATTTGTGTCTGAAAGAAGCCGTGCAAAAGTTAGGGCTGAGAAGAAAGTGAACTTTGCTGGTTCGACACCATGGAGTTCCTGCTACCTGAAGGTGACAAGGAGAAGACAGCATGGAAGACAACGAGGAGCATTCAAAGGAACATGTCTTCAAGCGTCTGGAGATGGACTCTGTCTAGACATTGGTGAGACGATTAGGACTGAGAGACTGAGGATTTTGGGGCAATCTGGGAAAGGACTTTGGACAATACTGAGAAAGGGTTTGGACAATGTTGAAGTATTCTGAGTCTTACATGTTTCTTTTGTAGTTAATAGGATAATTAGAAATCACT
>PVHY01024687.1:0-19310 GCA_004024945.1 Uropsilus gracilis
GTATCACCAACTTTCAATTTCACCGACCAAAGAGATTAAAAATGCCATTTTCATTTTCCGATTCTTTAATTAAGATGTAGGTGTATTTTTGTTTATAAGTCAATTGCATTTTTTCTGGCTACTGATCTTTTTCAAATTATCAAAGAAAGTATACCATCGTCATATGTTTTACAAACTTACAATTTTTCCCCACCCAGTTTTGGGGAAATAAATTCCTCTTCTGTTACTGTAGCTACAGAAGACATTTTGCTAAGTAGACGGCTACCATTCCAAACTATTTTCTCTAAGTAATAAACTTTCCCAAAAAAACAGTGCTGAAGTTCAAGGAATTTCCACCTTCCGGACAATGAGAACACTTTATTTAACACATTTTCACAAGTAACTAGAAATGAGACTCAAGCTCTTAACCCACAGAAGCTGGAATTAAGTTTCATTTTACAGCCTAAGATTCTGAACTTTAATTTTGCTGGCAGAATAAGTTTGAAGTTTATCTTTAAATGATAGTGAATTCTTAAAACGTAGGATCTTACCATAAAGCTTAACGAAGTAACAAAAGCTCTACAGAAAAGTGTGAATCGGTTTCCTGTCTTACTTAAACTAATTTTTAAAAGACTGCTTTTCAGTAAAGTGTATCTGGTGGAGAATAAGTCACCTTGAAGATTGCTATTACACGTATTCTCTATGCAATAGAAAGCAGATACGATAGAAAGCAGTAGAAAGCAGGATCGGCTAAACATGGGGGTAGTGGTTTCTCGGGCCCTCCAGTCAAAGGGAATGTGGATTCTGTGACTTTATATACTTTAAAGGGGGAGGGGCTTCCAACAACAAAAAAGAAACAGCCGACAAATTATTATTCTCATAGCACAAGCCTCCAAAAGAAACAATCAGAATGAAAGCATGTTTTATTTTGTATTTTTATGTCATGATTTGCCATAAAATCAGTGTTTGCCACACATCATATTTTTAGATACATATCTCAACATTCCACTTTCTGAAGACAAGAAACTGTTCTTACACGTCTTCCCTTTTCCAAGCACAGGGCCAAGCACAGATGGCAGAGATGAAATAAATGTTCACTGGCTGGCTGCTGACTAGTAATGTCTACTCAGAGCTGTTACTGGAGGAATTTTAAACCAGAAAAAGGGCAAAAGATTCTTCTATGTCAACACCACCAACAATACTGAAATAAACATCCACTTCTTGCCTAATACACAGCACATAGCACAAAAAAATTGAATATACTTAATTCGCTGCAACCATTTGTGTTAGGCCAACACTCCTGGGTAGTTGGCAGCTGAAGAATGTTCCAACTTACCATATATATGAAAAGAGGCACAATGCTCTGCAATGCTCCCATATATTGTCCAAGAGCTATATTAAATCTTTCAATATAGAGATCTGGAGGGCTGGCCTGTAAGGAAAAAGAAAAACATAAATGTGATCATTCCGAGAAACCAGATATAAAAAATCTTCCATCACACCCTAAAATGTAAACTGTCTTGGAAGGAATCCATAATTCATACTGAAACTCAAAAAGCAAAGGAGGAGGCGTCTCTCCTTAAGCTGGCTTAGTTAGGAGATCTACCTTTGTTCCCAAATCTGCTACGCAAATCTGAGGTTTGGTTCAGCTATCTTTCAAAACTTTGTCATCATACCACTAAAGGCTTGCTCTCTTAAGAAGAGGCTGCATTCACAAATAAGATAAACGATACAATTTTTAAACCATCATTGAATTATACAAACATTTCCTATTGGAATCAAACTATATTTGGACCTGGATAGGAAGGAAAAAGTAGCAGAGACTTAAATGACTACTCAGTTTTTACAATTACCTTAAACACAATAATATTCTGAGATCTATACTAACTTGGTTGTAAGCCGCTTCTATAATCATTTATAAACATTTGTTATTAGCTAGAAAGCCAGAACTGTACAGTTCCGGAAAGCAGTAAAACACACATAATACCTGCCTGGTATTTAACTCATTGTTCCAAAAAAACAAGCCACAAAGCCAGCAAAAGAAAACATCTGCAAATTTACTGTAAATAATGGACTCAACCTATATGCCCCTCTCAAATGTTTATGTTGATGCCCTAACCCCCAGAGCAGATGTATGTGGAGTAACAGTGATGGTTAAACACAGTAGTAATAGTAAGTCCCTCATCCTCTAAGATCCGTGTCCTTACAAGGAGATAACACAGACTCAGAGGAAAGGTTGTGCGGGAACACAGTGAGTGGGTGGTTGTCTTCCAGCCAGGAAGAGACCTCCACCAGCAGCCAATCAGTTGGCGCCTCCATCTTAGACCTTCCAGCCGCCAGAACTATGAGAAATAAATGTCTGCTGTTTAAACCGCCCAGTTGATGGCAACCCAAGAAGCGTGAGACAAGGTGCTTTGCAGAAGTGCATCCAGGGGACAGTTCGGCTTATTCTCATAAACCAAGTTAATTATCATCTTAATGCTGAAGAAACACACAAACAGCAAGTCATTGCCGAACATTAAGAGTATCAGGAAACAGTAAATCAAAACATCATGCCCACAGAACTCGCTGCAGCCTCCCAAGCAGACAGGCAGGTCTTAAACAAACGCCTTGCTTTTAAACAAGGATATGAAGAGACGCCAGATAAAGGATTCCTAAATCCTAAACTTACACACATGAAACTACAAAACCAGCTCGGCTAAGCTTAGAAATGCCGGCCTGAAGACAGGCTTGCTGCAGTGTACCTGGCTCCTCGTTTGGCTTCCACCAGGGGCACGCTCTTGCGGGCTGGCTGTGTGCTAGGTGCGGCCTGTACATTTATTGATCTTCGTCTTCCTGACGGACTGAAAACGAAACCATTGTTTCTATTTCACAGGAGGCAACTGGGGCTCAGAAACAGTACCTCAGTGACTGGTCCCACAGACAGAAGCCCAAGAACCAAGACTCAAGCCTTGCCAAGGCCAATCTGCGTCCTTCTACCCATTAAGATTCTTTTGGGAACCCTGAAACCACTGGGAAAAGGCTCCAACATCCAAGTCCAGGTGCTCCGTCTGCCTCTCTGATATCACATCCTGCTGGTCCACACCGGCGCCCAACCTGGGGGTCACAGATCAGCCACAACAGCGTTTCCACCACAGCAGCAATGGCAGCCTCCTGACACCTCGGCTTGCCTCAAGGTTTGGGCCCTGCTGATGCACCTGACCTGGCTAACCTCTCCCATCCAGCCTTCAAAACTATCTGAGCTATATCGTCCTTCCACGGCACCACTGTGCACATCACCTATCCTACGGGTGGCATCTGCCACCAAACCCCGGGCCCTGGAGGGCAAGAACTGGGTCCCGTCTAAAAGGCCCCAGTGTAGACAATGGGGCTGGAGTACAACAGGACAGGCTTGTCTAAAGTTAAGCTCTAATTCAGCTGCTTTAAACTTAAGTCATTGCTCTACTGTTAACAGGCTTTTACGATGTTGGGCAAGTCATTTCAGCTTCCATACCCAAAACAGTAAAAACACTAATGGTGCTACATCCAGTAAGTGCTGAGAATGACATTTAAGTACTTTGGAAAATGTCAAACAATATACATGCATAAGCAACTAGTAAGAGTAAGCAAACTTTCTGAATCGACTACCCATTAGCATTATCTAGACATTTCCTACAGGAGCTAAACTATATTTGGACCCGGAAAAACCATTACAATTATTAAAGGAACTCTTTGTTACTTTAACAAATTCTTTATCAAAGAAATTGGATAAAATGCTTCCACATTAAGGGTAAACTTTTAACTGTAACTTATGAACAGAAGTACATGCAATATCTTTCCCTAAATGGTTTCAAAGAACTCTGGAAATGATATTTCATTATTCAAAGAAATAAGTTTCAGAAGTATTAAAAAAAAAAGAAAAACCTGAAGGGCTTTTTGCATTAAAATAATTTCCCATGCTTAAAAGGATACTTTACCTCTCCAAAAGTTAAAAGCATTGATCACAAAGTACACACAACAACAGACAGAATACATAAAATTTAATTTCTTATTCTTTTCCAAGAATTCCCAAAGCCTCAAAGGTTATGAGTATTAAAAAGTACCTTTTGTACAGAATCAAATGTCAGAACTTAGTTTCTTTACTTCCACATTTCATGCAGCTCTTATTCCATTTTAAGTGACAGGATTATAAATTATAAGTCTTCTAAAATAAATTCAATGTTTTACTGGGAATAACTGCTATTAAAAAACTAATCAAATTGTTTAAATTTAAAACTTCCTTGAGACTTAAGTTCAGTATACTTCGGGCCACTGAGGAAATTATTTCCTATTTGGTTTTTTGTTGTTTTTTTTTTAATTTCCTGTTTGATTTACATTATTTCAACATGAATATATTTGGCTTGAACAAGAAATGAAAAAAAAAATTTCCCTACTCTTAGTAAGAAATTTTTTACCCTTAAAATAAGCAAGCTTCATTTTCTTCTCAAACAAAACAAGGAAAAGCAGGCTCCAAAAAAAATAACCACTAATCCAAACTTGTTCCAACTCTTTACAACAGACCTCCATTCCCTGAAATTTGTAATAAAGCTGGTAAGAATGTTTTAATTTCTTTTTTCTCAAATGACTAGTGCATTCCTTTGGCTTAAAAATTCAAATAAGTTCAACTGGGTTTAAATTAAGAAATTTACTTTTCATTCCCTCCTATGACCATTTTCATTTCTTTATGTTCTTCCAGAAGAATTTTATGGATATATAAGAAAATAAATACCCCATATATGTCCCTGTTCAGACAAATTCTAACATACAAGCACAAAGATCTGTACTTTTCCTAACAACCTACCTTAGAGGTGGCATTATTCCAGTAGTTCTCAAACCTTTTAGTTCCAGAAACTCTTTAACTCTTAGAAAATAATTGGTTTCCTTCCAAAAAGTTCTTTTTTTATAATTTGTGCTCAATCTATCAATAGTTGCAATATTAGGCATTAAAACTGGGTCTAAAAAATATGTATTAATAAATTCTCAAATGACAAGAGGGTCACTGCATTTTAACATCTTAACATTGAAGAGGCTGCACACTTCACACCATGAGCTACAGCGGAAAGCATGTCCCGTACATGAAACAGGCGTCATGGTTCCCTTGGCACCAGCCCCGCTGTGCACCCTCCAGAAGACAGAGGGGTCCCAGCACGGCCTCTGCGAGGAGCCGGGTGTGACATTTTGTTTTGGTTGAAATGAAGAAAATCCAGCCTTGGGTGGAGACACGGACAGAAAAGTAAAACCCTTTCCAGATAACTGCGGATCCTGTGACACCTCAAGTGGGGAGCTGCTCAGAGGTTCGCTGCAACCTGAGACCCAAAACCATCAATGAGGTCTTTGTGCTCCATCATACAGACACCTGTGAGTGTCCCACTCGGGATCACTCACACACACATACACACCACACACACACACACACAGAGGATCCAGCACACCCCACACTGGGTATCTCACTCACACACACACACACACACAGGCTCCAGCACATCTCTCAGACAATGACACAGTTCACTATCCAACATCAAAAACATCAGTGTTGCTAATACCACCCCCTGCCCACCCCAGAAGCTCTCTGTAGGTGTGGCCTGCTATCCAGGTCATGGCTGCAGATACAGGTCTCCAAAATTCTAAGCTTCGCTCCAAAGCTCAGATTTATCACTGGCAACAACTACTGTCAGCTGTTCTCCTTGAAGTAACAACCTTCATCCATTTTTGAGACACAATCTGCCAAATGTAGGTTTATCAGGCGTTCTTTCAAATAAAAAGCATTCTACAAGAGGAAAAATATCCAACTGGTTCAGCTCCAAACTTGAACAACTACTCAGATGGTTTTTTTCTCAAAACAATCACTGCACTGTGGTATGCAGCTTCCAGTTATTCATACAGAGTATTTTTTTTTAAAGTATACTCAGAGTCACAAGTTGGCAAAGGCTGATTTTCGTTGCTTCATGAAGGACATTCTTAAGGCACCCCACCGCTGCTTTCACACCAGCAGAGCAAAAATGAGCAGTGACAAGGACAGCTAGCATGGCTAACACTAGAAAAGTGGCTTGGACTTGCAGCTCCCCGGAAGGGTTTCAGGAGCCCCCAGGGTTCTCTGAAGCAAACTTTAGGAAACCGAGTCTTTTAAGTACATTGTCTGAATGTACAATCAATTCGAGCTGGTCCCATATCAACAATTTGCTGCTAATCTTCTGTTAGCACGATGCTACACTGTGTAACTTGATCAGTACTCTTTTGTAGATATTTTAAATAAATGTTAAATTTTTAAAAAGGTCAAACATGATACTACATAAAAACAAAATAATTTTGTCACCTAGTTTTTAAAGATTCACCCTGCTAAGTGTGTACATATACATACATAATAGCTATACATAAATGTGTGTGTATAAATATATATACACACACTATATATATTTATATTTATATATATTATATATATTTATATATATTTATATTTATATAATTTATATATATATATGCTGTGTGTATACTACTTAGTAAACACACTGATCGGAGCCCACTTAGAAACTGAGACTTCACAGAAGGACAGTCTGTCATCATTAATTTTGAAAACTAAATAAGGAAGTTCGGTCATTTATGCATATTAGATGTACATTAATTTTATAGCAAGGCTGTTCAGCTATACCCTCAATGATGCTATGACCTAGGTCAGAACTAGAAGGTTCTGTGATGATGGGAAGTCCTGTCTGGACAGTGGTCATCAGTCACGTGTGCCTACGGAGCAATGGAAATGTGGTGAATCAAACTGAGGAACTTTCATGCTGCCATTTCATTTTAACTGTTACAGTTACATGGGACAAGTGGTTACCAAGGAAATAAAATACAAACTCCACAACTTCATATTTATATCCCTCCTCTAATGAAATATGAAAAACGTTTCAGAGTATTTGAAATAATCACAAAAAACATTCTGGTTCTATTCAGATGAGGACATGACTTTTGTAAGTGAAAATGAAATTTAAAAAAGGATGGAAAGGCAGTTTTGATAAAGAGAGAAGGGTCACTAACATATGTCTATATGGTCACTGAAATTTCCAGAAATTAAAGATCATAAAAAAATCGCCACCACCAATGCTGGTCGATGAGGGCCACCCATGCTTTCTTCTGTGCTTGTCTCTCTACGCTTTCACAAGTATGAAAATCACGTTCTTTTACAAACTGCCTTCACCGCTCAGCTCTGTATCATCAATACCCTTCAGGCCAAGGAGATTTCTGGAGACACCATCATCTATGTTATCGGCGCCTCTTCCTCGGGTAATTACACTGCGCTCTGCGGTATGTACTGTTCAGCTTTGCATGATCTTCTAACCCAGACCAGCACGTCCGCAGCACAAACAGGCTGAGCGGCTTCAGCAGCAACATCATTTTACTGCATAAAAGATGACGCCCTCGGCGCTCACGGAGACCAGGTCCAGAACTCAGGACGGCACCCCATGCCCGCAGGCCAGAGGATCACAGAGAGTGGGGGTCCCCAAATCACTGCAGGCCTTACTGGTGATGTAGACTCCTTTGCTACAACCCAAAGTCCTGACTTCAGAAGTATCTATTTTTAACGAGAGCTTCAGGGGATTCTTAAAACAGCTGGCCCAGCAGCTGCCCAACATTTAGCAATCACTGCTTCGCCCACCCCGAAGGACCGAAAGCAGCTCCACAGGGAGACTGCAGGAGGGCTGAGGACCCAACCCCTCGCGGCACGACCCCAGGGGCAGTGCAGCTGCAGAGACCTTGAGACCAGTGACCACCCGATCTGCTAACTTCTGCGCATGAAACCCACAGACAAATTGCCTTTGAAATGGAGCGGCTTCCTGGCTATGATAAAGTGCGGTGATTACAAATGTGGTGGTGAAGCACCACCTCCACTCCGAAAGCCAGAGGCTGAGAGAGCATTAGCGCCATCCTCCTCAAGGAAAGCAACCAACGGACGTGACCGCATGTCCAGGTCCCTGTGTTTTACAGCCGCCATGTCCAAACCAGTGAAACGAATTCCAAAGGCTGACAAGCTCTTTGAAGGGAAGAAAGGACCTGTGAGCTGTTGCTCCTTCGGGGCCAGCAGCCCTTAACAGCTCTGAGAAACAGCAGAAACTGTTGGCTTACTGAAGGCCAACCATGACCTGGGAGTGCAGCAAAGCCCGGGGGGCCTCCATCCAAGAGCAACCCCCACAAATGCCCTGCCTTTGATTGGGCTCCCACTGGGTCTCTGAGAGAAGCTTGAGGGCAGTAAGATCTTCAGCTGGTTCAGCTCTGCTTAGGTCTGCCCAGGACGGAGGACGGGCAGGAGTCACGAAGCCCACACACACTGCAGGCCTCCCTTCCATGAGCCCAAAGGCAGAGGTCACCATGAGCCACGCTGCGGCCTGAACCTGCTCAGACGCAAAGCAGGAGCCATTTGCTGACAGAGTAAGAGCCCCACCTGCATCCTGGCACCTGGTGACTGGAGGCAAAACCTACCTCCACTGGGGGTGGAAGGATAGGGATTCTATCACAGGCAAACACCTCCAGATCTCCCACTGTGGGGGCGGAAGGACATCACCCCCCACCCCCATTTCTACTGCAACCGAGAGAAACGTAGGCAACCTGCTCGCTCCCAAAGCCCAGATACACATTAGGCAAAAGGAGACAGGATGGGCGAGCTAAAAACAGCTTTGGCTTATCCCCGCATAGCAGGGGGGATAAGTTCCGGTTTGAATTTCAGAAGACAGGTCTCCAAATAGCTGACTCGGAACAAATTTCAGTAGGACACACGCACCAGTTGGCAATGACATCCATTTGCTCAAAATCTATGCAGAAAAGCAACCAGCAATTTCCCCGGTCTGAAATCTCCTTCACTCCAGCAAGGGGTAAAAGCATACTTAGGGAAACGAAAAGTCCTTAAAAACGACCACCACTACCACCAAACACTTGCAGTTCAACAGGTACAGAAAGTCTAGTCATTTAGAAGAAAACAAAATTTAAAACGCAGAGCACTAGCTGAGTTATGCTGCCACCCACCGGACAGAATACGAACAGCAGCAGCCCTTCCTCGGACTCGCCACAGCAGGAGAAGCCTGCTCAGTGGAAAGCTTGGCAAGTAGAAGTTTCATTTTAATCTCGTGTCTGTGAGTTGTCATGTCGGCTGATTGTGGTTGTTTCCATTAGTTTCCATTACTAACTAGTTTGAGGATCAAATTATATTTAACTCGATCAAGACATATTTAGTTTAAAAGAAACAAAACTAATCTTATTTTGATGATTTAAAATTTAATTCATTTATATAAAATATCCGATAGCCACTTAAACTCTTCTAGATACAGCTTTGAGGGGGGAAAATTGCTTTAACGTTGTTTTTCTCTGTTTCTGTCTTTGTTGTTTCTCCCCAGGAGGCTGAAAGCAGGCTGCCGTTTTGGTGCTATACCGAACACTCTAATGATATTTTCCCGGCCTGGGAACACTATTTATTGGGGGAAATGTACAATGTAAGTTCCAAATCATGGACAAAGAATCCGTTGGAAGAACATTTGCTGGTGGACAACTGACTGTAGATTGCTGGGTTTTATTTGGTGAAAGTGAAAATATACTCTCAATTTGATAAAGCACATTAATACCTACAGTGAATATATCAACTACCTACAAGGGGGGAAATGTCCTCACATTTTCAATTCAGATCTACGCAAAAATACTCAATATGGGAGTACCATTTAAGACAGTTTTAAGAGTAAAACTTACATCCATTAAATTCAATTATCTAGATGTAGGGGAAGGTGGGAGGTGGCAGGACAGTGTGTTCTAAATGTTGTCAGATTCAGAATCTAAATTTGAATTCAAATTCTAATTGTATCAGTCAAAAACCACCCCAAATTCTTAAGGGTCTAAGATAACAACGTGAGGATAAACAACACGCAGGACGGCCATACAGTGAAATGGAATTCAGTCATTAAAATGAAATATTAATCAGGCTGTAAACGTGATGAGACCCGAGAACCCTGGGCTACATGAAGCCAAACACACAAGACTACGATTGTCTGAGTCCGTTTCTGAGTCCAGAACAGGCAGATCCACACAGACAGGCGGCTGGTGGTCCCAGCGGCTACAAGGGAGAGGAAAGAGCGAGACTGCTAAGGAGCACAGGGCTTCTCTCTGGGGGTTCTGTCGCGACTGACATGTTTTGAAATGGATAGTGCCAGAGGCACAATTCTGTGACCACCCTAAAGCCCATGGCGTTTCACACGTTTCAGGTCAGGTGAGGGCCTGACGTTTGTGTCTCAATTAAAAATGGATTCTAAAAATCAGGGGGAGAAACACAGGCAAGTTGTTACAAGCCCACCTGGAGGGTCTGCATCCTGTCAGCATTTGGGGGTGGGGGGGGCTCACATTAAGGGTGCCTCCACCAACAGAACACTGGCAGGGAAAGGGGAACTGCATGGCCCGCCTTTAAGCAGCCGCTCTTGGGGTGCGCATGCTCACCCCCCACAGGCCACAGAAAAGTCACTGGCCGGTTTCAAGTTCAATGGCATAGAGAAGCGTGATCCCACCGTGGTCCCTGACAGGCAGAGCATCCGGAGCACTTGGTCAACAGCACTGGGACCAGCACGTGAGCGTTACTCAATTCAGGTTCAGACAACGGGTCAAGAGAAGCCACACTGAGAAGTCAGCATTCCTGGCCCCTCGAGAGGCTCGCAGTGTCACAGAGGTGACATCCTGCTTAGCAACTAAGTATATGCCAAAGTGCCAAAGTGAAAACTACGGTAACAGTACAAAGTGCCACAGAAGCAGTAAAGAGGAAGTGATTCGATATGCCTACAAGGAAGAGTGAACCCTCACCGACAAGGAGAACGCCCCCTTTGCGGAGAGGAAGAGGAGGGCAGCAGGGGTCAAAGAAACCAGGAGAAAGTGCACCTAGATGAAAATGCACAGGTGGTTAAATTTAAAGCAAAACATCATCAGAGCACCTTGCCGGGTGCATGGTGGGCAGAGCTTGGAAACCCTTGCTTAGGCATATGGGCCTTTGCAAATCTTTGGGTAAATGGACACTCAAAAGGTTAAGAAAATGGATGATATGTAAATCTGAAAAGTAAACAAAACCCACAGAGCGGAAGTGCAGGGCCAACACACAAGTCAGAAATCTTTCTCTTGTTCCCGTGAGCGCCCAAGAAGACCTACACCGGGGAGGAGATGGAGGCCGAGTGACTGGGACACATGGGCAAGGCTGTGACTTCTTCCCCCTGTCGACCCCGCTCCTCACCCCGTTGCAGTGGACTGAAACGAGGGGTACACCTGCCCCACAACCCGGACTGCAAGGACTATCAATCTCCTGGCCTACGTCTCATGCCCCCACCGCTAACATTTACTCTTCCTTTTTCATGTGAATTTGTGAATTCCGATTCTCCAAATGTGAGTTTCCAACTCCGATTTTCTGCTGTATCAATGAACAAAAGTAGATAACAAGAAAGAAAATTGGTTCACGAGTCTAGTGAATAATATTCTGAGTAGTTTTGGGAAATTCTGTGGTCGCATTTAACAGTCACAGTTCTTTTGGGGAGAGTGAGACCAGCGTGGCCACACGCCCAAAAGCGTATCAGCCTGGGCCGCTTCTTGTGGCGCCCTCAGGCTCCCGTCTAACGCTAAGATAAACGCTAACCTCACTGGTGCGCTGACTCCTCGCCGTGTGTGGATCTGTTTCTCCCCTGGTTTGGGTCGTTTTTATGGCTATAGGATTGAAAATATACACACTTAGAACTGCCGTCTTCCTGGTAGCAGAAACTTGCAAAATAAAAAGTTCCCTCTATATCCAGCAACACCTTCTACTACTTAGTATTTCAATGCGGCTGTATCATCCCTCTCTTGGCTAATGTGTCTACACGGGATGCCATTTTCTGTTATTTGCACGCACTTTTTCTGTCTCCTGTCTCAGATGTGCCTCGAGTTAGCAGCATTCAGTAAGGGTGCAGCATTCCATTCATTCCTGTAGTTTACCAAGCCTTGAACTCTTCATAACAACTGACAAGCCGGGTTTCTGCTGCCCATCTGCTTACTGGGTACCTTTCTTGAGCCTTTCCCAACATCTCTGCTTATTTTAAATGATTCCCTTTCCTCTATTATCCTGTTATTTATATTCTCTTTGATCATTCTCTTCGTGGTTTCCCTGAGATTACAGACTGCACCCTTGTTTATCATAGTCTTAAAGAAATCAGTATTTGGCTTCCTCCTATACAATGCTAGAAATTCAGACCTTTTTAAAATCCCTTTACTCTCAACATACATGCAATTGTCATGTGCTTTGATTAGTTTATTTTTATATCTTACAAGACTGTATCATTAATATGCTACAATCATTTACTTATTTTCTGTTTTCATCATTTCTACCCAATTCTGCAGGTTTTCACCTAGGAACACTTTCCTTATATCCTACGGACATTCTTTACTGATTCTTCCAGGTGAGATACTATGAACTCTCTTGATTCTCGTCTAAAGATGCATTTTCACCATGTCTCTTGGTTTTAAGACCACCTACTTCTACTATGACTAGCTATTTCTGGTTGAGTGCCAAGCTCTGTTTATGGAAAACGAATGATGAGAATGAACTGATGCTTTGCATACGGTTATCTTTTGCCACAGAAAATTACCTTTGCTTCTAGAAAGCACCCAGAGGCACCAACAAACCTAGACCGTCTGAGCCCAGCTAGGAGTCAGGCTCCCTTTCCAAGCCAACCTCTCACTTGTTATTCTGACCAGTCTGGGTGTGATTCTCCAGGTTTCACGGGCCCTCAGTTCCCCACGCCCCTCTGAGTCTCTAAAGCGCTGTCAGCCTTCCCAGCCTACTCACCCCCTCTCCAGAATAAAGGAATGCCAGCCGAGAAGTAGCCCCGTGCTAGTCTCCCTCGCTGAGGTCCCTTCTCCTCCCAGATCCTGGCCCTGCTAACAATTAGCAATCCACTTCAGGTAACTGAGAAAGGCAGCAGGGAGCTCTGAGAAGGAGTCTGAGAATGAGACTGACTCGGAGGAGGAAGTTAAACATGACTCCGAGGCACGTAAGAAGAACCCAAGTGCACCGGGCACTGGTCACGCCGGTCTGGCCCTCACCCAAGGAACAGTGAGTACTGAAAAGGTCCAGCAGAATTTTCTAAAACTAACCAGATCATTATTCACTAAATTAACCAATTTTCTCCTAATTATGCTCTACTCCTATTGTTTGTCATTAGGCCAAAAAAATCAGAACCGGAAATTCACCCATTTGGAAAATATGGAGACACAGAAAAGGGAAAATAGAACATTTCATAAGCTCATTTAAAGAGAGGGATTAAGCACAAGGCAGAGAATACTTTCTTAAAAACTAAGGCAAACTATACTGTCATGGTTCAATCAATCCAACAGTAAGTAAAAAGTATGGATCTGTATGTATGAAAAGTAACAGCAAGCTTCATAATAGTAAGAGTCCTGAGTGGGGGTTAGTTACATGCTTTTATTAATTGATTATTAACAACAATAAGAACGTCTGAAAGTTACTGGAGCGATGGAGAAGTCATTGTTTCCCAATCAAAAAATAGGCTCTTTTTAAAGCAGCAGCAAATCAGATTAGGCTGTTACAAACACACACATATGAGAATAATCTGTAGAAATCTCTGGTCACAGCAGTCTGTAGTTTTCAAGTGAATAACCGGGGAGCACGGAAGAGGATATCATACAATCTCCAATCCCCCCCCCCCCAAAAGCATGTCCTCCGGAGAGAGAAGTCATTTTGGAGCGTAAACTCTACAAACAGCAGCTATTTTCAGGTGCCCTTGGAAGATAGAGGCTGCCATCCTGAAGGGTCGACTCAGTGATCAAAGAGCCCCAACCCCTATTGTCTAGCAGCCACAGGCAACTCAGGCCCACACTCGGGGTTCAGCTCAGAGCGGCGTTGCATTACTCTAGTCAGAGTCACAGGAAAGGCCCCATCCAAGCTAGTGGTCTGACCCCAGGCCTGGCCTGGTGCAAATCCTGGTTGGGCCTGATAAAGCTGCCTGAAGGCTTGGGACTGCAGCCAGACTTGTCAGAATCCATCAATAAACCGAATGAACTGAACAATAAAGTGAAACAAATTGCTGGTTACTTAGAAAACAAAAATGAGTGGTCACGCAAGGCTGGTGACGCTGCCTTTTCACAAGCCTCGGGGGTAACTGTGCCAGGCTCTGAGGACAAAGGACAAGACCCCCCCTGACCTCAAAGAATGCCCTGCGCAGTGGGAGACGTGGACGCACAAGACCCGACACAGCACAGTCAGTCCGTTATAGAGTTAACAGAGCTGTCACTGCCAAGATGCTGAATACACAGAAGAAGCTCCAACTGCCTGTTCTGTTCTGTTTTGTTTTCAGGATCATGCAAAGGTTCTGGGAAGCCTCAACACAAAATAGCATATGCCCGAGACAAGAATGAAGCGCATTTGCCAAGGAGGAAATAAGAAGAAAAACATCTTAAGACGCACAGAGCCACTTCATTGCGCGCTGACCACATAGGAGGTCATGAGCGTTTCACTCACAAGCAGCACGGAGCTGCTGGGTGGCAGACTTGAGACCAAAGCCCAGTTCCCCAGCCTTTTCCCCAGGCCATCCTGCTCCGTAATAACCATTCTATGCTACAAGCTGACAGAAGGGGTCGCTGAAGTAGGATTTCCGTATGAGCCACATTGCTGAACTCTGAAACACGCAGCGATTCAGAAAATTAAAATTTTCTGGCTTAACATTATACATTGCCTTTACACTTATCAATAAAAATACATGGAAGGCTCACGCTAACTATGCTGTCATTTTTAATAAGCATTATTCCGTTACTACAATAAAGCAGAGGTTATTTAATTTCACAACCTGATGTCTCAGTAAGGGCCAGGAACACGAGAACTCTGACAGGCATACACGCAGGTACAAGCCTGGAAGCCACTGTGAAGGCCAAATAAATTACATTACTCACAAGACAGATGACTCATCGTAGGCCTGTTAGCAACAGACAGCGATCAGAAGCGACCCAAACAGTCATCAATCAAAAGTGACTAAGTTAAGGGACATCAATAATGTCAGGTACAAG
This sequence comes from Uropsilus gracilis, assembly GCA_004024945.1. Lineage (NCBI taxonomy): Eukaryota > Metazoa > Chordata > Mammalia > Eulipotyphla > Talpidae > Uropsilus > Uropsilus gracilis. Next base: position 15,052 of record PVHY01024687.1, read on the forward strand.
GAACTATCACGGCTTCATGTTAAAGAGGCATATTATGAGGCAACTCTGACGGGAATCACTCCCCAGCCCTCCCCCTGCCCCATCTCAGAAACTCACTCTGAATTTCAGTGATCCTGTCACAGCCACCTGAGGCCGGTAATGGTTCACCTTCAACTTCCTGATAACTGATCTCGCCAACTCATGCCCCAGAAATGTGGCCACTAGTCTCCCCACACTGTGTTTGAGCTTGCTAATACAATGCCACAACCCCACCTAACTCCTTACAGAGTTTTACAATATATTCCAACTATAAGAACGAAAAGAAGTCTTTCGGTGCTTACAAAACTAAATACGAGAGACTCCACTCACAGCAGCCGCAGGATGCCAAATTCAGCACGTCCGCCCGCTCCTGGTCAAACTACAGATCAACATGTAACGGCACAGCACAGGCCTCATGCGGGCCACAAATCTCCCACCCCCTTTTCACAGATGACATTTACAGGCAAGACAAGCAATATATTCTGTCCTTATAATTTGAACAGAAATGACTTACTTTCTGCAATAGACGAATTCTTGCTACTATTTCAACAATAGCAAAACAGTGTCAGTAAAACAGTTCTTTCTGGGTCACTGAATTCTTGGCTGACTAGTAAAAGCGCCGGCACGCCCTTGTGAAGGCAGCCTGATCATGACACCAGCTGTAGCACAGGTATCAGGCTCTTGGTAAGTTCTTTACTGACGCTAGCAGTGACCCAGGCACACCAGGCAAGCCAGGGCAAGGGGCCCGGGAGGCAGGCAAGCCCCTCAACCCCCCAGGAATCTTCATGCTCTTTCTCTGATGTTTTCTTCACATTTTTCTCTTGGCTGCGCTCGCCTCTCCCTCACCGCCCAGCCCGCCCCATGCTCGCCTTAACACACCTTCCTACCCAGGGCTGACGCTGCCCTAGTATCCTTCCCTCCCAGGCTCCGGTGAGCCCACTCAAACATGCACACACCCACGGCGAGGTGTATGCCCATGGGGGGAGGCATGGGAGAGGAGGTGGCATGGGGGCAATGCCATAGATGCTGATCATAAAAGTTAATGACAGAAAAAGCCTGAACAACTCATTTACCCTATATTCTTCACCTCAGAGACCTCCTTGCTTCAGGTTAAAAAAGCAAGATCAAGCTCAGCCTTCTACTAGAAAACCTTTCGATATACAACGAATGGTGAATATTTATTTGAAGACACTTAGGATCTATTTTATCACAAAGCAGTCAGTGCCCAGTACGTATTAGGGACCAGGCTAGGTACTGACAACGAATTAATGAAGACAGAAAAGTCTGTCTGTCCTCTCAGAACAGAGTGAGAAGTGGTGGGGTCTGAGGAGAGGCGGAGCAGCCGAACAAGACAATACAATACCTGATAAACCACACCAATGTGCTGTGTCAGAAGGAACTAGCTGTTTCACAAAACAAATAATGTCTAAGGTGCAGCCGAAAGGCTAAGTTCACACTGACCAAAAATAAATAAAGGCAGAGGAAAAAAAACAAAAAAAAAATGTTCCAGGCAGGCCAGTCAAGTTAACATGGCAAAAGACAAGAGGCAAGAGAGCCCATAAAATGTCCACGGAACTGAAGCAAGCTCAGTCCGCGGAGGCAGCGAGGTAAACAGTCACTCTGTTCGCAATCCAAGAATAAGTCAGAGGTGTTAAGATTAGAGGCAGAGGAACCGCCTTGGTGAGCAGCTCAGAAAAACAAGTGCGATGAGGGTGGCCTGAACTGGACAATGGCAAACGGACAGACGTGGACAAGCTCCAAGAGAGAAGCTAAGAAGTAAACAGGATTTGGCAATAAATGAGATGTGGGGGTTCAGGGGGGAAGTGGGATCAAGAGTTAACAGGCAGATGATTCAAAGTCGAAATGCACCGAGCTTGGGTCGCATCTGCAAGTTATCCACAATGTCTAGGCACTGGATATGTCTGTTAAATAAAGACAGTATTTAGGCACAAAAACGCTGAAGAAGAAAACACTTACTTGGCTATGGAGAAACACAGCTCATACTCTTCTTATTGAAATGGAAAATAGGCTACTTGGATCACTTGGGGCAAACAACACTAAGTCAGACACATCAGCTTACAAGATAAACCCGGAACGACAGCCAAGCCCAAACCAGGCCCAGTACCTGCCAGAGATGACCACACAATCAGTAGTGTCCTGCCGGCTGCAGGACCACCAGGGCGTGAGCCACGGTAACCTACATGGAGTGATTTCTCCACACATCTGCCCTTCCTACCAGCACTAAAATGTGACCTGGCCTGGCATAAAGATAGCACCTGACCTTCAAGCACTGGAAACTTCTCTGAGGTGGGGCAGGATCAAGAGGCCAAGTGCTTCCTTAAACAGAATTATTTTCCACAGTTTGTCCAGATTTTACAGCCTGGAGGATGTTCATCGTTAGAGGGTTTATCAATAAAATTCTGCCTTAAGTTCTTCATATTAGCAAATATTAGAAACTAGCTGGTAGACCTCTCTTCAAAATTTTAAAAAAGGTTCTAGAAAAAATCAATATACACACTTTTATAGTATAAAAGCCCACAAATCCTGAACATAACAGACAAAGGAAAAGGAATGTTGGCAGGGTGATCATGGAATCAGTTAAAGTCTGACATAAATTCAATCTGAAAATTTTCATGATTTACATCCAATTTTCATATTAACAATCCACCCCCAAAATTAGATGGTTTGGTCACTATTTACCCAGAAGATGCATGTAAGTTTATATCAGAATCAAACAGCTTACTGATGTCCATTATATAGGCAAGTTCCAACCAGTCAAAGATCCCAAGGAAGCAAAATCCACACAAGGAGTTTCTTTACCTGCAGCTCCTTTGAGACTCTCTGCAAGTGATTAGTTATCTTCTTAATCAGATCACTATACATCTGTTCTGAGTGCTGCTGGCATACACATTTATACACACAACTGTGGGGAGGAAAACAACAGAAAAACTAAGTTAGCATTAAAGCACTAAATTCGTCCCATGGTAAAAACACACTTTCCGTGTAGCCAGCAGTCAAAAAATTCAGGCTTAAAGTGACCAATCGCAACTTTCTGAAAACAGCTGTCACCTCCTCATCATCACTAGGCTGATACCGTATCTCTCCCCCCATTCCTCACCATGGTGCTGCTTTCATTTACCAGTGGCTGAGAACAAAATAACAAAAAAAAAAAAAAAAAAAAAAAAAAAAAAAAAAAAAAAAAAAAAAAACAACAACAGTGTGAATAAATATGGATGCACTATTTTGCACTAGTTTCTTCAGTCATCCTTGCCTTTTTCACTGATCCCCATAGATTTTTTTATTGTATGTAACAGGGATGGCAGGCTGAGGTGGGAAGAAGTCTGAAAGGGTTAACTCTATTTTGGTTTGAAAACCAATTGTGAATCCAACAGTATAAATCAAACCTCCAGTCGTAAATGACTTAAAGAGCTTCATCTTATGTATTATGTATTATCTGCACACAGACTGTCATAATTCAAGTTGCTCTGAACCTAACGCCACCCCACCCTCAAAGCCGGGCATATTAGCTCTTGACTTACCTGTATATCTGTTCATAGGATATGGGGATATAGTCACCAGGACTCTGGGTTAAAAGCTGATCTATGGCACCGTCCAATTTTGGCCAGTATGTGCTCTTATAATCTTCAATAGTTATAACATTCATTACTATAAGTAAAAAAAACAAAATAAACATTACCATATGACACACACAGCTGAAGCGACTTCTTCCATCTACTCTGACTTCACATGGACACACCAGCACATCCACCACTCCATTTCCAACCGTAAAAACTGGGAAACTTGGTCAAAGAGTCCTTGGTCATTAACTGTGACTTAAAAAGGGTTTTTGCTTTTTTTTTTTTAAATGAGTCTGTCGGTCTGTACAAACAAAAACCCAATCAGCCAGCACCAGCGGCTTCCTGGACATGCTTCAGCTAGCTGCCAGGCGCTCAAGCACGCAGACTCTCAAAGACGAGGCAAGAGTCTTGTCCAGGAACCAGCAAGAGTCTGGGAGCCCGGGAGCCCCCAGAATCACGCCTGACGGAGCATGATAGCGCCACAGCAGCTCCTGACATGAGCCTCGCTCCGGCTCGGCTGTCCCCAGCCCGGACAGAGTCCTGAGGAGTCCAGTGGGAGGAAGCTGGAGGAACTGCGGCCCCTCGCCGAGGCTCCCTCCTGCCGCCGGCTCCGACCTCCTCGGGGCCGGGGACAAGGGTCCCCGCGTGTGGCCCTGACAGCTC
>PVHY01024688.1:0-19320 GCA_004024945.1 Uropsilus gracilis
GAGGGAGGGAGGGAGGCACTACACCAAACAAAATGGGTAAAATTTTTAAAAACTGACCATCTACAGGGTTGCTGAGGACACAGAGGAACTGTAACAACCAAATGTCCCTAGCAAGGATGTAAACTGCTTCAACATTTAGCTAAAAGGATGGACAAAATTATTATATTCAGCAATTTGGCCCACCTTCTTTGGATCAAGATTCCCAAAAACTGAATTGGCATGGGGACAAACTTCAGATAGTGAGCAACCAATCTTCACAATATCCTTGTTTCTACAGATACTCTAAAAGTAAGAATATATATAGGAGTCAGTAAAATATTATTTAACAATTACATAACTGAGGATTTTACTTAAGCACAATTTAAAGCATCAGAAGCACAATTTAAAGCATCAGAAATTGAATCAAATTCTATTATTTTTTTCATAATATAAATGAGCTATTTATAACAAAAAGGAAGTACCTTAAAGAATCTTTTGTATTTTCTAATAAGTTCAAGCTGTTATTTAAACCAAGATACCAAATAGCATTCAGTTATATAAAGAGGTAATTTTAAACTTATCTCTGGATCTTCTTTAGATCAATTTCTAACTATTCAGAATAGATAGCACATTTTCTGACATATTGTTATGTACAGAAAACAAGTGTAAAAATACTTTCAAAATGTATACATTCCTCTAAACACAAATACCACAGATGAATAAATTCCTTTCTCACAAGGACATGGGCTATTTTTAATTCATTTTAAGTATAATCTAGAATTGAATATAATATAATGAGAACAGGGAGAATGAAATTATAATTAAGACAGGCAGGCTAGAATAAACCTACAGTGTCAAACTAAAATTGGAAGATAAAAGTATACCCCCAAAGATACTGCAGGTTCAGTTCCAGTCACCACAATAAAATTAACAGTACAATATTAGCACAAATATTTTTGGTTTCTCAATGCATTATATTAGCACTATAGTGTGTAATAGTATTCTATCTTTAAAAAATCAAAGTATATACCTTGACTGTAACACAGAGATACAAAGTAAATACATGCTGTTGGAAAAATGATAACAGATGTTCTTAGTCACAAACTCTGAATTTGTAAAAACCAGAAACATCTGTGAAGCACAATAAAACAAGGTATGCCTGTTATCAACATGAATTCATAGTATGCATATGTATGCATGCATGTTTGTTTTGTATATCTGCACATATGAAACAGAAAAATATACTTGTATGTGTGGATTATTATACATATATACATAGTTTTTTAACATGTACTTAACTCTGCTGAGAGCACTTAAAAGCCATTAGTCTAGTGGCAATAGCACATCTACTATCAGGTCTTGATTTCTAAACAGGATCCTCCAATACAAGGAGCCAGAATTGAGTCCAGAGTTAACATTGTGACAGATTTCTTTACTGAAAAGTTACTTTTACCTCTTGTAATTAATGTTACAAAAGGCTATACACTGAGATAATCTAATCTTGTTTCCCTTCAACTTTTCACACACAAATTTTAGTAATGACTGTGGTGCTTATCTAAAGATGAAATTTCTGTCCCCCTCATTACTTCTGCATTTATTAATTCAAATTCCTTTGTAAGGTAAAGCTGTCGCTTACCCATTTATTTAATTGTTTATGTTACTATGGACTACTGAGTTATTCCAGGCATTTACTTTTCAATACTATATCTATTTTATTTTATGAATAAAGTGTTCTCATATGGCTTATATGGCAGAAACTTAATAGCTGCAGAAATATAGACGTGAGATCACCTTGATCCACCTTCATATATTTCTAAACCCATTAACTCTTCATCTACAACCTAATTTTACAACCTGCTTCTTGAAATAATCAATAGATTCACCAGGTCGCAATTAGTAATTTTAACTCTTAATCTCATCATTTAAGTGATAGTTCCTAATTTAAATTTCTACAGGGACCTCAGCTTCATGGCAGAAATCAGAGGTTCTGGAATCATGGTCTCTGACACTTGTTTTAGTAAAGTTTTTATGGGTCAACGCTACACCCATTTGTCTATGACTGCTTTTGCATTATCAAGCAGAGTTAAAAGTTTAACAGTGTGACAAACTATATAGCTCATATATTTGTACTATCTAATCTTCCACAGGAAAGGTTTAATAACTCCTAGTTTAAATCATACCAGATGTAATCAACAGCTTCACATAATAGTAAATTGAAATCAAAGTCTAGAGACCAATTCAAGAACCAATACTCACTTGAAATGTGGTTAATCTGATTTGATATGTGCTATAAGTCTAAAACATATACCAGACCGCCAAGTCTTACAACAAAAAAAAGCTTTTGCTCTTTGTACTTTGAAATATTTTGGATCTAATGAGTTTATTGAAATATATTCACTAAAACTGATTTCACCTTTTTCATTTATGTCTTAGTTAAATTTTAAATTACTTATGTGACTCGCATATTTCTAATGGTTAGTGCTGGTCTAGAAAACTTTGTTTAGCTAATGATGGTCCTACATAATGAGCTGCAACAATTTATCATTCAACTTGTTTAGAATGACAAAACTGCTATTGAAAAAAGACAGTGGGCATAAAAACAGAAAATGTGGTCATCTATTTAAAAAATAAATGAGCCAACACAAAGTTGTCACAAATTTTCTGTAAAATTCAACATTCTACAACCTTTTCTATGTAGATTTAAATATGCTAGGTTTATCACATTTTTCTGTAACTTTTCGTCTCATAAACTCTACTTTCCATATTGCTAATTCACTTTACCCTGACAAAAAAAGATTTCCCAGACTATATAAAGTGTATAGAAATGTTATTCCCTTTTCTCCCATATCATATGAGAGTAATTTAGTAGTTGAATATATAATTGGATTAAAAGGGTTCACCTTCTTAAATTCTGATAGTACTAAGGTGGTTTGTTTTGTTATCAAAACATTAGTAAACACTCTAGCTTGAAGGCTGCCAATAAAAAAATTAGTAATGACCCATTAGTGCTTGTGCTTTCAATTTTATGAGAAAAAGATAATGTCTCATTTCAAAATCATACCATTAGAGTATTTTAAAATTTAACATCTTTCAGGAAACATTACCATAAAAGACCCCTAGATGGGGCTATAACTTCACAGACAACAGTCAGAATTTTCAGTAATTGAGTTCAGCCTATTGGTCTGAAGTGTAATTACAATAGTTTTTTCCTTGGTTTTAGAACTATTATGAGCCTACTACTCATAGCTCATGTAAAGTAATAGCTATCCCCATTTTTCTTCTAATAATCCTCGTGTTAAATAGTGTTCAATAAGAATTAGGCATTGGGATGACAATGCTATAAATACCCGTTTTTGGTTGTTGGGAAAGGCCTACTTTAATAGAGGAAAAGGTGGGCGGGGTAAGTATATTAACCAGGTTGCCATTTACCTGAGCCCAAAATGTTACTGCATCTTCTACATGACTTCCAACCACATCTTCAACTAAAACCAAATCACAATGCAAAAAAAAAAAAAAAAAAATTAGAAATTAATCAAGATCATCTACCGCCTACCCTCAAAAATAAATTTTAGTGTAATTACCTGTATTATAATGTGTATCTTCATCCATCTGGACAATTCCTGAAAAACTAAAACAATTTGATACCTTGAATGAGGATTCTAATAAGTTATCAAGTTTCACTGAATAAAGAATATGCATATAACATTCAAATTCCTACAAGTATGTTTTGTCCTAAATACAGTTAGCAAAATTCAAACTCTATACTAAGAAGGACCTCAAAAATATTTTCAACAATTCTGTTTTGCTAAACCATTTTTTGCAAATTCCATCGTATACAACAGCTTTGAAGTTACCGCTTTAGTCAAACTTTCTAGAATTTATACTGAAGTGTATAATTTTTGCACATGGGGATAATTACATAAATACTTTGAAACAAGATGAATATTTTTTTGAGTAACTGATGTCTTTCCAAAACAAGGACTTCCACAATTTAAACAGAAAACATAACAATTTCAGACCGAATGTTTCAGAATGGTAATTTTCTTTAAAAATCTATAGCTTTAAAAGACTACAATAGTTTAGAATTTAGTTTTTCATCTTTGAAGAAAACTGAAATTTCATATTTTAAGAACTTTAAAAGTTATCATAGAACATCACTATACCAACGTGTTATATGGTCTCAACTATGGAAAATAAAGTTTTAATCTCACTGTCACAGGGGGAAAAAGGTCAAATTTTTCTTACTTTACTCTTTTGATTTGCTAACTTATAAAGTTTTTTCAAGTACACTTAAGTAGCAGTAAAACATCTTCAAACAAGTATACTTTTTCCAATACTTTTGAAGCCGTGCCCCCAGACCTCTAGGAAAAGAGAAACAAGAATGGCGGAGGCCCCCCGGAAAAGTGAGCTGATGGTGGCGAGGAGCTATGGTGGGAGAGTAGCCAACAGAAGAGTAGCCAGTGTGGAGAGCCTGGCTTGTTGGTTGGAGGTTTCTGCCCAATTTTGAGCCAACATCACTTTCTCCAAGTGAGCAAAAAGTTATAAAAACAAACGCAGTTAAGAAGGCCCTATTTCTCAGGAAAAACTGGTTTACATTTATTACAAATTACAATGTTCATTTGGGGAAGCCCTCCGCACACTAAAAAAAGCTACATCTAGAACGTTGGGTTTTAAAAATCAAATTTATAGGGGGTCAAAATGATTTTTCCCCGGTGTTTACTAAGAAATTGATGTTGCTTATTTTCAGCAGTTAAATTACCAAATGACAGTCCCAACCCTTCAAGTTATGATAATCACTCAATTCATTCGTCTGCATGAATCCAGGTTTTAAAAGAAACTTTCAAGAGACACAGAATTTGAGGAAGGTAGAATTCCACCCCACCACAGGCTAGCGTGACCCATCCTCACAAACAATACTAGTCCCAAGCTACTTGCAAGACTGTTTGACCTCTCGGCTCCACATTCAGGAATTGTCATGTCTATTACCATCAGAAGTGGGCCGGCGGCTCGGTAGCAGGCCAGGAAACGGCCTTCACCCACTCCTGGAACCTACACCGCACAAAAACGGAAAAAATGTTCTCCGAATGGGCGGCCAAAGCACCTAATCAAAAAGACTGCCACTGACCTCACACTTTCCGTCACAGGAGCTCTAAAACAGTGTTCTTGGCCCCACATGCTGGACCCACCACCCTCTACCTGGCACGCCGCCAGCCCTCAGCCTCTTCCAGCTCTTCCAGCCTCAGCCAGCGTGTAGAAACTCACCCCAGACGCGTAGGCCGCTGGAGCGTCACACTGCGCTTGCGCGCTCTGCACTGCAGCATGGTCTCTGGGGGGAGTTGCTGCCTGGCCCAAGGCCTAACGTGGGGCACGGAGGCTGGGAGTGGCACGTGGAGAGCAGTGCTCGCCTACTGCGCAGGCGTCTGCCAGGATGTATGGGTGGAGATTTCCACCATCACACCCCAACCCTGCAACTGTGGGCCCAGTGTCCATAGTTTCGGTTTTTTTAAACAGGGCTCCCAATATTGATGAAAGGTGCTGGCATGGGTTTCTCAGCCCAGCCTCATCTAAACTCTGAGCTTTTTCATAAGAGCTTCCCCAAATATTAATGAAATGAACATTGTAATACTGCTTACTCCACGTGACAGATGCTGCTTTTAACACGAACATTCGTTTCTAGAATTTGATATTAATGGACTCATACAGGATGTACATTTGACTCCTTCAGCAGTTATTTTGAGGCATCTGGTTTTGTCATGTAAAGTTGATATGTTTTTTTATTGTTGAATGTTCATCTATTCCATGCATATAATTTATCCTTTGATAATTGACTTGTCTCCATAATAGGGTTTTTCAAATAAAGCTGCTTTGAATATTCACATGGTCTTGAGCTTTCATTTCTACTAATACCTGAGTGTATAATAATTGGTTTATATATTAGTGTGTTTAACTTTTTAAGGAACTGTCATACTATTTTTACAAGGTAGCTTTGTTTTATAGTCTCACCAGCCGTTTGGGTTCCAGTTATTCCCTATCTGCTCCCACCACTTTTATTGTATTTTTGTTTAGACTTTTATATGTAGTGGTGTCTCCCTATGGTTTTTATTTGCATTTCTAGTGACTAAAAATGTTGAACAGCTTTTCGTGTTTATTTTCTATCCACATATCTTCTTGAGTGAAGCACCTCTTCAAACTTTTTCCTGTTTTTTTTTAGCTGATTTTTTTCTTACTGAGTTTTGATAGTTCTTTATACACTTTGAATATACATAATTGCCAATATTTTCTCCCAGTTTGGTCTTCACTCTTAAAAAAAAATTCAAAGAGCATAACTTCTTAATTTTGATGAAGTCAAATTTATGTTATCTGTACTTTAAGAGAAATCTGAGTAATTGAGTTCACACAAGTGTTCCATATTTTGTTCAAGAAGTTTTGCATATGTTGGCTTCATATTTAGATATGTAATTCATTTGAGTTTTTGTTAAGACATGAAGCATGGATAAAAGTGAGGTGAGGTTTTTTGTTTTTGCAAATGGGTACCCAAATGTCCCAACATCATTTGTTGAAGATGCTACCATATCTATTAAATTGCTTCTGTGCCACTGCCATAGATCAACTGGCCAGATATGTGCCAATCTAGTTCTGTATTCTCTGTTACATTGATCTATTTGTGCTCTCCAGACTAAACAACATTACTGATACTGTCGTTTTTTTTTAAGTCTTGAAGACATGCATTGTAAGACTTTGAACTTTGCCATTAGTTGTTTGCTACCTTGCAGACAGTTGAAGGTGTTGCAGCCTTGCCACCTATACTCTTAGATGTGGGCTTTTCAGCACAAATTGCCTTCACCTGCAGAAGATAAGCTTTTCTTTAAAGAATGCTAATTGATTCACTTTAGCCTTCACAGCATGCCTTAACTAGCTAATATGAACCCAGGTTATTTTCTTTTCTCCAAGGTTTCTAAAAACACCAAATAAAAGCTAACACCTCCTGCAATTTCTCTGAGTACAATTCTCCATAAAGACACAGCTACTGGGTAAACTAACATTTCACCTTCCACCTACACCTTACCAAAAATCCATTCCAGTAACTATCATGCATCTACATGCCAGGAGTTTGTTGCCATACTTAACCACCACATGGTCTTTATTGTCAAGTGTCCAGCAAGTGATCCAGTCACAGAATCCCATCCTGAAGGTTTGCATTTTAAGGCCATTCCTGGTACCTACCTTAAGCTGATTTTTACCTCCTGCCCAAAAGCAAAGACAAAGCCAAAAAATCAAATTGGTGGTTTTTGGGAAATGATCTGAGGAAACCAGAAAGAGGGACTATAGAGTAAAAAAGGGGGGGAAGAAAGCTAACCTAAACTGGTCACAGTGGCTCGTGCCTGTAAGCTTCAGCCTATGAAGCGGCCAGGGCTTAAGGATCGCGGTTCGAGTCCCGCCTGGGGCCCGTAGGGAGACCTAGTTCCAAAAAAATAGCTGGGCCTGGTGGCATGCACCTGTAATCCCAGCTACCTGGGAAGCTGAGGCTGGGGATTGCTTGACTCTGTGGTACCCCGGGCAATGAGAGCCTGCAGTTCCACCAGCAAAAATAGTGAGACCTAGTCTCAAAAAAAAAAAAAAAGCTAACCTAAAGAATGTATTATGTTTGCTACCAATGTGAGTAACTAGTATTCAGTCCCACAGAATTTTCTGAGGAAGCTTTGAACTGTATCTTAGAATTGTCTTCCCAGAAGATGGAAGGAGGAACATCTATTTATTGGCTTTCATCTCCCACTGGTAAAGGGTTTGCCCCAATGTTATATTCACCGTACCACATCTTTGGACTGCATGATATGATGCCATGGGGTTACAGTGAGTATCTGTACAGAAAAGTCAAGAGTCATGTCATAGTCCCAAGACAAAATGGCTTCCATATGAAGGTGTCAGAAGACCACTTAGAAGTGCTTCACAATAGCACAGGAGACCAATAGCACAGGTAAGACCAAGAGGATGTGAAGCAGCACTCATAGGTATACACTATAGTTACATACACAACATATACTTAACAGAACTTTAAAAATCAGTTACCACTAGAAAATGTTTACACAACTTTAAAATAGTTTATTTAGAAACATAAGTCAAAATTACAAAGTTTGAAAAACAAAATGTTAAGAATTCCAACTACTTTGAATGAAGTGTGGTCAATATATATTTATCCAATACTTTCAATAACATCTTAAATTTTTTAAAGACTTAAAACGTGAAATTGTGATCAACTAAAAATATTCTGTATTTTCAGATCTTAACTCATGAAAATAACTCATTTTCTATAGAGATAAAAAGTATAACAAATTTATAAATCATGAATTTTGACAAAAATAAGGTATTTTCACATTTTTAAATAAGGAAACATCCAAAAACAGATTTTGCACAGTAAAAGAAATGAAATTGAGAGAAAACAAGTTCTATTATATTTAAACAAACACAAAAAATACATTTGAAGGCTGATTTTAATTTCTCAAATAGTCTTCATGAGGGTTTTGTAGCTGATGGCAATGTCGCTTTTCCTTTCTGCTTAGTAGCCTTTTCCATTTTTATCTGTAAGTTTAAATTATTTGTTGATATAGTTTATAAAGCATTCTATAGAAAAAATGTACATAATTATTTGAATTCATGCATTATATATTGCAGTCATTTCACTATTACTTTCCAGTTATTAAACTGTTAAATACTAAAACTATAGTGAAGGGACCTAATTGCATATTTTAAGTATGTCTTGATTTCAACTTTACAGCAGCATTTTAATAAAAATAACGTACAACAAATATTGCCTTATAGAAAATGAATAAGTTAATTTTAATCACCACTAAAATTTAAAAAGTGAAGTTTAACTGTATAATCTTATATCCACCCTGTGCACATTCATTACAAAGTTACAGATTTATACCTTATCTACCTGAAACATCTCTGGAAACTGGACTGCTTTAAAGGTTGAATCCCATAATTCTCATTTCTACATTCCCAGTTAGCTCCCTGAAGGTAATCCTTCTTGTTTAAATGAAAAAAGATCATACACACTAAGAAGCAGTCTTCTGACCTTTTAGAAACATACAAATCCTATTCCACTGGATAAAACACTCCAGAGATATAAAAGCTTATCTGCTTCTTATTTACTATGATTCATAAACACACACACACACACACACACACACACACACACACACCCCAAATTTCCAGAGGCAGTACTACTGCCTTAACTATTCAAGAGAAGAAAAGAGAAAGGTAGGAGAGAAATAGGACCTCCTACATCTAAGATGACAGGATAATCTCAAGGAATCAAGAGAAACATGGTCAAACAAACCCAGCCAACCTTATCCACTTGCAAATAACTTCCCAATAAGAAAACCAGATGAACGCATCAATCAAGGAGGACAAACACATGTCATTTGCAGCAACATGGATGGAACTAGAAAGACTCATTAGCAGAAATAAGCCAAAAAGAAAAAGAGAAATATAGGATGGTCTCACTTATATGATGGATATAGGGAAAAACAAGCAAACGAATAAGAAAATAAAAACAACCAATGGGACTGAACAATGAAGAAAGAGAGGAGGAGGGGGAAGAAGGCAGGGAGAGGAGAAGGGTACAAAAGATCAGGATGGTTAACAGGTGTTAGCGAAGAGGGAAAGACCCAGGGTACACAATAATGCAATAATGTAATACAAATATAAATACACATATATATGCCAATTTAAAAAAATTTAAATTACCCTCCCTGACCACTCCCTCCCATTTCCACCCCTCCTCACCCCCCCACATATTGATCCCTTTTATGGAATTTTTATGTACATGTATATGGCCTAAATTGTTAACTGGAATAACTTTTATAATAAAAAAGATGAAAAATTTAAATTAAAAAATTTAGATTTAAAAAAAAAAGAACAACCATCACAGAGATAGTTGACATTTTCTGTGGATATCTCTTCTATCCTATTTCCCATTATACATTCCCAGAAATAATAATTAGTACACTGGATTTGATGTTTGCCATTCCAGTGGTATTTGAAACTCTTAAATCACACATCAGTAAATAATATATTATTTTGCATGATTATAATTTCGTAATTACGGTATTGTAATATGTATACCTATCTATGTAACTTGCTTTTTTCCCCACGAAAAAATTCCAAAAATTATTTTTAAAAAAATCCCCTAACTAGGATATTGGCGAACAACCCTATTTGTTACTTCTATAATTGTATCCAAATTTCATGTTGTCTTAGGGTTTCAAAACTTGTAATATTTGTCATGTTAATATCTTGTTGTATCCTAATTTGCATACTGCTATCTTGTATCCTAATTTTCTTTTATATATACGTTTTAAGCCTGAAATAAACTGTATAGTTTAAAATTAAAAAAAAGAAAACCAGATGTATCTAATCTGTCTCTTCCCCATTTTTTTCCTCTCAAGATCCAGAATTGGTTGGGAACCTCATTTGGAAATTATACTTCCCTATCACTCTTGCACACTCTATCAGTCAATAGTTCTTCGTCCTAAGAACTTCTAAAAAATACCCTATTTTAAAGCAAAAGGTATAGGCTTTAAAGTGAAAGTGAAGAGTATTTGAATCCTTCCCATACTACTTATTAACCATTTGAGACAAGTTATTTAATAAAGTTTTCTCATTCATAAAAATTATCATAGTAAAACTGCATGGAACTTCTGGGCCAGGCTTAGGGGCGCATGCCTGTAAACAGCTGCCTAGGAAGTCACCGAGGATTGCGGTTTGAGTCCCGCCCGGGGCAAGTAGTGTCTCGAGACCTAGTTCCAAAAAAATAGCTGGGTATGGTGGCGCTAGCCTGTAATCCCAGCTACCTGGGAAGCTGCGGTTGGGGATCTCTTGAGTCTGGTACCCCAGGCAACGTAGGCCTGCGGTTCCAAGGGCAAAAAAAGTGAGACCTAGTCTCAAAAAAAAAACAAAACAAAACACTGCAACTTCTTAGGTTTGCTCTAAAGTTAAAAATATATATATAAAGATTGAGGCATTTAATAGATACTCAATAAACATTAATCCCCTTCCCTTTCATTTAAGGGCAAGTGTTAGATTTGCAGTAACATCAAAAAAGAGCAGACATTAAACAAACAAAAGCCAAAGTAGCATTTGCTCAGATGAGAACACTTAGCAAAGACATCCATCTACTGTCCAAAAATCAAAAATACCTCCTCCTGTGCTTTCTTTTTTCTTCCCCACTTCAATTTCCTTGAACTGAAACAGTTCCTTGCATCTAGTTGACCTTTGATAACTGTTTCCCTGATTCTCCTTTCTTGGGAAAAAGGACCAAGGGTCATCCACAAAAGACTAATCTGACCTGATATATAAAAGAAACAACTCTTCATTAATATCCCTCTTTTACTGATTTCTAGTTTTATACCATATGGTCAGAAAACTGGTTAGTAAACTATTTTACCACAAAGACTTCAGTTTTCAAAGATGGTTCACAGTAATCAAACTCTCCCCCTCAAACCAAATGTTACCAATGTTTAGCAAAGGACACTAGCAGAGACCAGATACAGAGGTAGCACTCCTTGCTGAAGGGGCCCTGAACCTGTTTCCTAATGATCCTTTTACCTTGATGGTACATGTCTTGGTTTTGGAATAAAGATGAATAGTAATAACGTGAGTGGTACACATCAGCTCAGAGGTTGTTATTAGATCTGAACTTTAATCACACTGAACCACTAATCACACAGGATGGAATTAATACACTGCATCTTATAAATTCGTAAGTTCCATGTCTGCTTATAAGAAGCAGCCTGGACAGACCAGATATTTGTGAAAACATTCACAAATAAAAACCTTCCACTGTTTCCCCACAAGAAAAATCCATTGGCATGTTTTTCAAGGCAGTCAACACCACCCAGCCTTCTGAAGGAGGAAGAGAAGTCCTAAAACTCAATCTCTTCATATGAAGAAAAATTAAAACCCAGTCATGAGTGTAGTTCCAAGAATGGAGACTGATTTAATTAAAGTCTAACCTTGATAATGCTGCAAAAGCAGTCTTCTCTTTCATCACTCTCACCATTTCAACTCCTTCCCTGAGATCCTTTTACTACCTATTTCCCTTACACCAGTTTTCCAAAAGAAATTTCTGTACTGTCCAGTAAGGTAAACACTAGCCAAATGTGGCTACTAAGCACTTGAATATTAGTGTGAATAATACCAAATACATTTTAAATTGTAATTATTTAAATTTAAATTTATGGAGGTACATGTGAGAAATGACTACAGTCCATATATAGAACATTTCTATCACTGCAGAAAGTTGCAGAGATTTTATATAGCTCTGCCTTAAATCATATTCAAGTTTCTACCCTTTTACTTCAAAATCCTTAATCAGGGAAGACAAATTAATCTCTGTCCTTACTCACTTCTTCTTGGATAGTGAATTAATGTAATGATTTCCTTTTACCACATCTTCAGTTATTCAACAAGTTAGGATACAACATAATGTGAAAAGAATGCCTCTACTTTAGTGGCAGTATTATCTACCCTAGAGAGATAACAAATGCCCACAAGGCAACACTAAAATGATGGTAAAGAAAACACTCTGGGGAATGTACCATGTGGCTGGAATACTACCTCCATACCTGATCACACCAACATTACTTTGCAATAAACAAAACAAAATCATAAAACTCTCTAATATGAATACCGCCATAAAAAGCATCAAAAGTGTGATATGTACGAAAGTAAGTATCAAAGGATCTGTGTTTATTCTTTCAAATTTTCATAAGTACTTGACATATTTTTCAATATTCCATAAATATTATATACAAAGCACTGTATTTATAGTTCTACGGAAAATATAAAGAGGAATAAAGTGCTATGTTTGTTTCCAAGCTATTTATAGTGTGAAGAACTGATGAAAATTATCATCACAAAAAGTAGGGGAACACACAAGAATATAACTGTAAAGTCCTGGAAATTGTTAAAATACATATATATTTAACTGTTTCTCAAAAACTATTGGATAACTTTAACTAGAGACTGGATATACCTGAAACCTGTAAGAAGAAGAAATTTTATATATAATTTACAAATCTTCTGATAATGATTTTTATTGATATTCTCTTTATATAGCCAATATTTATGACCTGAAACAAGTAACCAGTATATTATGTCATATTACTCATAATCCTGTTTCAATCTGAATTGCTTTAAATAATTCTCAACGCCTACATCAGCTATAACTAAAGGCTATATATTTTTTAGTAGATGATCTTCAATCAATATACAATTGTCATGTAGTTTCTGTTACAATTAAATACTTAATATGGACCAATTTCCCCACAAACCTACCCTTTCCTGATACCGTCTTTCAAAGAATGCCATGTCATCCTCTTCAGGTCTCCTTAAAGAAGAAACTTGATTACTTGTACCTACTAAATAAGGAGAGAAAAAAATCTAATATGTAATTATAAATTCTCCTGAAATGAAAACAGAAATTTCCTTCAACCCAGTAATATTTTTTTTTGAACCAGAAATTACCTAAATGAATGGTAGTGATTCTACTACCTGATTCCTTTTTAAAAAGTAGAGCATTATTAAGACTAATTTTTATTGGGAAACATTCCCCAAACACTCAACTGGTTAGCATTAAATAATAACATATAGCTATTTTATATGAGCTCAGATTTATTCAACTACATTTTACATTCTGTAACTAAACTAGAAATAAGTGTAACACTGTATAGCTAATGCTCAAAATTATAGGTTTGTGATATGGTCAGAATGTTTGTATTTCCCCAAAATGTTTGTGTTGAAATTCTAATATCCAATGTTGTGGTAATCTAAGAAGTTGAGGTCTTTGGCAGAGGGGAGGTTGCTTGGATCATGAAGGTAGAGCCCACATAAATGAAATCACTGTTCTTATAAAAGAAATGCCAAACGACTCCACACCTCTTCCACCTCATGCAGACACAGTGAGAAGGCACTAACTAAAATCAAGAAGAAAACCTACTGTGAAATACAGCCATGCTGTCACTTGGATCTCACACTTTCCACCTTCAGAATTAAGAGAAATAAATTTCTACTGTTTGTAAAGAAACCATTCTGTGGTATTTTGTTATAGTAACCCAAAGAAAGAAAATTATTTTGTATAGGTAAACATAGTGATGATACTACCCGCTCCTTCGTCTTCTTTTTTTTTTTCCCAGCTATCATATGAAAGGAATGTAAGAGTGCTTCAGGAAAGAAAATCTGGTTTCTTTGTTTTTTTTTTTGTTTTTTGAGGCTAGGTCTTGTTATTTTTGCCCATGGAACCGCAGGCTCTTGTTGCCCGGTGTACCACAGACTCAAGCAATCCCCAGCCTCAGCTTTCCAGGTAGCTGGGATTACAGGCGCGCGCCACCAGGCCCAGCTATTTTTTTGGAACTAGGTCTCGCTATGGGCCTCGAACCACGATCCCTAGGCCCTGCTGCTTCATAGGCTGAAGCTTACAGGCACGAGCCACCGTGCCCGACCCAAGGCTTCTTTGTTGGTACATCAAGAACCCAGTTCTGTGGAAAAATTCACCTTTATTTCAGCTGAATGTCTTAGTTTGGTCCTTTCATATCCAAAATAGATTGTCAATCAAACTTTTGTTCTACTTTTTAAAGTATATGAATTCACTCTCAACCATCAACATAAAAATCACTAAGTCCAGACAAGAGCACAACCACACTCTGTCAGTCACCTCTTACAAAAGTCTTGAGAAAAACAAGAAAATTTTCTTACATTATGTGCTATCTAGCCATTTTTCTGAAACTCTAGGTCTTCATCTGAATATTGCTGGACCATTTAACCTAAGCCTCTTAGATACTCAATTTCACTGACATATATTTTAGTGGCATATTGCCATTTATATGATAAAATGATAAGTTACCATTTTATCAAAGTAGCCCATCAGAAATGAGCAGCAATCAGAAATGCTGCATTTGATGAGAAATAGTTTCTATGGATGTTAGCCACTCCATGACTTAAGGTTGCACAGATGTATTTAAAATTCAACCTTGGTATAAACTTAGCACTAAGAATTCATGTTTCTTCCTGTATAATAATAAAATTACTGATCACACTATCCTTTATGCCTTGGTTATCATTTCACTCAGTCAAAACTTAAGTTTAAGGAAGTAATTACATCAGCTTTCAAAGGTGACACAATTGTGTCCTTTTCCTTGGCTTTGATTTCTTTTGTTCTTATTTTATCACTTTCATTGTTTGCTGTTTTGTAAGCAGCCTTGTAAGGGGAAAAAGTCAGAATAAAAGGAAAAGTTGAACTGCACTATGTACTTGCCCTACAAAAGGTTCCTGACGTGCTCAGCCTGACTACCCACCTCAGTTACTCCTGGAGATCTGAGTAGTCTGGTCTGTTGTGATCCAGGAGTGCAAGTCTGCACCCAGGAAAAAAAGGACATTGTTCCAGAAAAAGAAAAGACCAATGGGCCAAGCAAGGACAAATGACTCACTGCCAGGAGTTGGAGTGATAGGAGGAGGGGAAGAGAAAAGGAGAGTAGAGTGGTACAACAGGGGTACAATTGTATATGGAAAAGAAGGCCATACCTAAGGGGAACAATAACCATACAAATATGACCAATGTTGTTTGAAAATTACAAAATAAAAATCAGAAAAAAATTTTATGAACTCTATTTTAATGTATAAATTATAAATGCTAAAACTTGCTATCACTGAATTTCATCCTTTTTTGGGAGATCTTGAAGGATGAAGGCAATTAATCCACTAAAGGGCTCTCTTTTTCAAACACCAAAGCAATAACATGGCCAAATAAGGTTTAAAACTTCAAATTATAGTTTATCAGAATCTCAGATTTAGCAATTTTTTCCCAAAAAAATTAAGTGAATTGCTTTTTCTCAGTGCCTGGTCAATATTAACATTAAGCTGATAATCAAATTGTGCTAATGGTTGGAGTGGGGTGCAGGAAGAGAAATTGCTTTTTCTCAGTGCCTGGTCAATATTAACATTAAGCTGATAATCAAATTGTGATAATGGTTGGAGTGGGGTGCAGGAAGAGAAATATCTAGCTTTACGTTCAAAATTAATTTCATTACCATCTGCTAGTGCTTCAGGAGAACTGGAGGATGTTTGAAATGCCTTTAGAAATGGATGGTCTGTAACAGTAACTGGAGAGTCTAAAAACTCAACTGAAGGTGCACCTAAGAACAAAATAAAAATGAAAATTAATTACTGAGGGAGGCAATAGGAAAAAAATTTAATTTTTTTTATTTTTAAATTAAAAATTTAATTTAAGAATACTTCTAAAAATGTATTTGTAAGAATACTTCTAATGTGAAGTAACCTAGAAACTCAATAGAATCATCAGAAAAAATCTTTTGTTAAAAAAATTTTCATTTATTTTATCTGATTATAATAAAAGCAAATTACATTTCTCAGACTTTATTCACAGAAAAAAAAATGTACTGTGCACAAATGAAAATTCAGCATAGTACAAAACCTTACAGAGTAACAAAACCATCAAAAACAAGACATTCATATACAATAAGGAACTTCAAGTTGAAAAGAGTAGAAAAAGTATATTTTTATTCTTCACTTGGAAGCCTAAAAATAAACCGTCAAAAATAAAACTTCTACTTCTATGAAATGAGAAAACATTAAAACCACAAACTACAAAGACCAACTGCTGTAGACATTGCCTTTTCATTCATAAAAGGAAGCTGCAGAGAAAATTACAACTGCTCTATCTTGGTCATAAAACCACTACCTCTCCCACATCCTTATTCCCATACCATGACAGAGGAAGGAAATATACTTTTAGTTCTATTTGGTCTCAAAAGCAAGTCATATCTTATAATGAAAACACGTTAGGATAAATGCTCTGTATTTTGAATTCCTGCATCCTGCCACTTCTACTCTCCCAATCCCAGTTCCTCTCTCATGTGACTTATGGGAATATAACAGAAGGGAACTCAGGTCCAGTGCCATTTGATACCCACTTTATTGCAAATGCTCATGACTGGCCTAGGCTATAATTTAGTATCTCAGTTTGGTAGGGCCTGGGAGTCTCACACTTACTCTCAGGAGAAGCATAGATGCTGCATGATGTCTGTCACTTCCTCAGCTGAATCTCCTAGTAAAGCTTTGCTCTACAAGCACTCTTCCCATTTGATGTGACAAATGCTATGGTAATGCCATGTCTCAAAACGTGCACATGATAAACCCTCTAAGTGTTGAAAACTATAGAATTACAATTATTTTCAGCATTTTAAAAACACCAAATTCCAGTAACAGGTCATGTCAATCCAAGATTCTACACAGCCAAGAGGGCAGACATCTTTGTATAGAGTCCCGAACATGTAAAAATTAAGGTAAAAGTATCTTGTGTTTCCTCTCCTCAACCTTAACTTTCTCTATCCTACCTTTCTTCAGGATCCAGAAAGGTATTTTTCTCTTTATATTATAAAGGTACTTAAATAATAAAAATACTAGAAGTCACAAAAAGCCAAAGATGTTAGCTTTGTTATTTAGCCAGTTTATTTAATATTGTCCTGAGACTATAATTTGATTAATCAATAAAGTTGAAATATTGAAAAAGACAAAAATATCATCATTTGCAAAATAAAGTTTACCTTAAAATTCTAAGTAACAATGACTGATTGCAAAAATAGCATAAAACATTTGCTTTGTTATGAGTAAACAATACTCATCTAGAAAATATCAAAGAAAAAAATATATGTATGATAGTTACTTTAAAAGATGAAATCTCTAGAAGCAAACTTAAAATTGTGCAAAATTCCTATGAAGACAACTTCAGAATTCAACTTAGCTACACAAGAGAAAACAAATGAAGAGATTCAACATTTTAAAACATTAATTTTCCCCATGCTAACCTACACATTCAGTATGATATCAACTAAAATAATACAATGCTTTCTAATTGTAGCATGTTTTCAAAAACCGCTACCAAAATCTAAAAAAAAAAGACTAGGTCAGGACATTTTTAAACAAGATGAAGTCATAAATATTAACTTATTATAAAACTATAGTAGCAAAAACAATATGGTAGATGCACAGAAATAGATAACCATGAGAGAGACTAATGGATTCAGATCAATCTCAGAACTGAATTTAACCCCACCATTTCCTAGCTGAATAACACAGAATTAGAGGGTATAGATATGTAGATATGTATATAGATATATATATATAGATATATACACAATGGAATACTATTAAGCTATATTTATGGAATACTATTTATGGAATACTCTTAAGCTATAAATGAAATCCTACCATTTGTGATTACATGGATACACCTAGAGTATTATATTTAATGAAAAAGATATCAGAGAAAGAGATCATATGTAAGATATCATATGATGTTTTATATGATTTCATACATATGTGATATAGAGAAAAAGCAAACAGATGAACTAAATAAAACAAAAAATTGCAGACCATAAGATCAATTAGTAGTCACCAGAGGGAAGAAGAAAGAGGGTGGGATGAGTAAGTAAATCAAGACAAAGGGGTTAATGATATGGTAAAGGACAGAACTGAACTTTCAGTGGTAAAGTGAGTGTAGTATAGATGTAGAATATACATATTACAGGCTGGTTTTCAATGATGCAAACCTGAAACAGCCAATGTTATGAAGCAATGCGATTTCAAGAAAAATAAAGGCAAAAAGACAAGTCAAATTTTGCCAACCTTTTCTATACAAGTAGCTATATAATATGAAGCCTGAAAGATTGAAAAATTAACCAGGCAACCATCAATGGAACATTTTTATTTTTCTGCATACAATCTCAGTCTTATTTATGAGATATATACATAATTGTATAATTATGACCCATCATTTTCCCCTATCCCCACTATGGAACATTTCTCCTTATCTTCAAAGTAAAAGTGGTATCATTACTGTGAATGACAAAGAAACTGCCTTTTTAAAGACACAGTAAAACAGAGTATCTTTTAAATTTCTATTTGGGTATTTTTTTTAGTCAGGTAATTTTTATTTTGTAAAAGATGTGTCATACAAAAACTTCATTATCTGTACACTTTGAAAGACTTGTAATATTTATATACAACTGAAAAGTCCTCCAAATAAAGTTTCAATTAATTGAAAAATAAACTGAAGGAGAGCATATATTTAATAAAATTGGAGGTGAAAAGATCTGCTTTCAACATTTAAAAACATTAAGAAAAAAAACCCAAGCTAAATGATGATATATTGGAAGTAAATATTTACAAATTAAATAACAAAGTCTTTTTAAAAATCAAAATAAATAACAAAGTCTAGCTAAAACATCATTAGAAGAAATATAAACAAAGTATTGCATTTTT
>PVHY01024689.1:0-19321 GCA_004024945.1 Uropsilus gracilis
ACCCCCCCCCCCGAGTTGTGTACTTCAGCTTGGTTGTTAGCTTGTTTTGACATTTCCTCATGGCTTTTTATTTTTCCTGTATCCCATATATTAGTAAAACCATTTGGTTTCTGTCTTTTTTCTTTCTGACTTGTTTCTGCTAATATGATTGCTTCTTAGGTACATCCATATTATCATAAAATCATCAAATTTGTCCATTTTCAATTAATGAGTAATATTTCATTGTGTATATATACCACATCTTTTTCATCCAGTCATCTGTTTTGGGGCATTTAAGTTGCTTCCAAGTCCTTGCAATTATAAATAGTGCTTGCAGTAAACATCTGAGTATGGGTGTCCCTTTGTACCCACATTGAGGTCTCTTTTGGGTAGGTTCCCAAGAGAGCAGTTGCTGGGTCAAATGGGAGTTCCATTTTCATTAGTTTGAGGGTTCTCCACACAGCTTTCCATAGTGGCTGAACTAGTTTACATTCCCACCAGCAGTGTAAGAGTGTTCCTTTGTCCCCACATCCCCACCAACACTTGCTGTTGCCCGTTTTTTGGATGTGGGCCATTCTTACTGGTGTAAGGTGGTATCTCATTGTGGTTTTGATTTGCATTTCCCTGGTTGCTAGTGACGTTGAGCATTTTTTCATCTGTCTGTTGGCCATTTGTATTTCCTTTTTGGAGAAAGTGTCCTTTTAATTCTCCCCACTTTTTAACTGGGTTTTTTCCTTTGTTTTTGTTAAGTGTGTGAGTTCTTTGTGTATCTTTGTTATCAGACCCTTATCACTTGTATGGAGGGCAAAAATTTTTCCCACTATGTTGGGTTTCTTTTTTTTTT
Organism: Uropsilus gracilis; assembly: GCA_004024945.1. NCBI lineage: Eukaryota > Metazoa > Chordata > Mammalia > Eulipotyphla > Talpidae > Uropsilus > Uropsilus gracilis. The sequence continues at coordinate 824 of PVHY01024689.1, forward strand.
CCTCTGTTGTCTCTTCTGCGGTACATAAGTTTTTTTTTGTTTGATATAGTCCCAGCTGTTTGTTTTCCTTCAATTTTTTACCTGCTATAGATGTATCCAGGAATTTGGAGGATTTTGCCCATGTTTTCCTCTATGTCTATTATGGTTTCTGGTCTTTCATTCAAGTCTTTTATTCATTTTGAGTTGATTTTTGTACAAGGGGTGAGGGAGTTGTCTTGGTCCATTCTTTTGCATGTTTTGGACCAGTTTTCCCAGCACCCTTTATTGAAGAGGCTATCCTTGTTCCAATGTAAGTTTTTCACTCCTTTGTCAAAGATTAACTAACTATATATGTGTGGTTTTATTTCAGGGCACTCAATTCTGTTCCATTGGTCTGACAAGCTGTTTTAATTATTGTGGCTTTGTAGTATAGTTTGAAGCCTGGAATTGTAACACCTCCATTCTCTTTTTTTTCTGATCAGCAGGCTTCTTGATATTCGAGGTCTTTTGTTATTCCATATGAATTTCATTAATTATTGTTCTATCTCTTTAAAAAATATAATTGGGATTTTTATTGGGACTGCATTAAATCTGTAGATTGCCTTTGGTAGGATGGCCATTTTGATGATATTAATTCTTCCAATCCATGAGCAGGGAATGTCTTTGCATTTCCTTATGTCTTCTTGTATCTCTTTTAGCAGTGTTTTAAAGTTTTCTTTGCTTAGTTCTTTCACGTTTTTTGTTAGGTTTGTTCCCAGGTTGTTCTTTTTTTTTTTTTTTGAGACTATGTCTTGCTATTTTTGCCTGTGAAGCCACAGGCTCACATTGCCTGGGGTACCACAGACTCAAGCAATCCCCAGCCTCAGCTTCCCAGGTAGCTGGGATTACAGGTGTGTGCCACCATGCCCAGCTATTTTTTTGGGAGTGGTCTTGCTGTGTTGCCCCGAGCAGGACTCAAACCACGATCCCTAGCCCCAGCTGCTTCATAGACTGAAGCTTACAGACATATGCCACCGTGCCCAGCTATGTACTTTTTTTTTTTGATGCGATGGTAAATGGAATGGTTTTTCTGATTTCTTCTTCTATTTGGATTTTGTGTATAGGAAAGCTATCGACTTCTCTGTGTTGATTTTGTATTCGGCTACCTTACAGTACTGGTTTATTATTTCAAGTAGTTTTTCTGTGGATTTTTTGGGGTTATCTATTTAGAGAATCATGTCATCTGTATATAATGATAGCTTCAGTTCCTCTTTTCTTATTTGTATCCCTTTTATGTCTTTCTCTTGCCTTATTGCCCTAGCTAGGATTTCGAGTACAATGTTGAAAAGTAGTGGGGAGAGTAGGCATTCTTGACTGGTTCCAGATCTTAATTGGAATGATTTTAGATTTTCCCCATTTAGGATGATGTTTGCTATAGGTTTATCGTAGATGACTTTTTATTATGTTGAGGTATGTTCCTTTAATCCCCAATTTTTCAAGGCTTTTGTCATGAATGGATGCTGGACTTTGTTGAATGCTTTCTCTGCTTCTATTGATATGGTCATGTGATTTTTGTTTTTCTCTTTGTTGATGTGGTGTATTATGTTAATTGGTTTCTGGATGTTGAACCATCCTTGTGCCCCTGAGATAAATCCCACTTGGTCATGGTGAATAATGCTTTTTATGCATCGTTGGATTTGATTTGCCAGGAATTTGTTTAAAATTTTTGTGTCTGTGTTCATTAGGAAGTTGGTCTATAGTTGTCTTTCTTGGTGCTGTCCTTACTTGGTTTTGGTATGACTGTGACTGTGATGTTTGCTTCATAGAATGTGTTTGGCAGTTTTCCTTCTTTCCCAATCTTTTGGAAAAGTTTTAGGAGTGCAGGTGTTATTTTATCTTTGAATGTCTGGTAGAATTCATTTGTAAAGCCATCTGGTCCTGGGCTCTTGTTTATAGACAGCGTTTTGATGACTGCTTCAGTTTTGCTGCTTGTGATTGGTTTATTTAAGTTCTCTATATCTTCTTTGTTCAATTTTGGAGAGTTGTATCTTTCTAAGAAATTTGTCCATCTCATCCTCTGAATTTCTTTTGTGTCTGTTGTAATTTCTTCTCTTTCATTTGTGATTCTATTTGAATTTTCTTTCTTCTTTCCTTTGTGAGCTCTGCAAGGGGTTTATCAATTTTATTTATTTTTTCAAAGAACCAGCTTTTGGTTTTGTTGATCTTCTGGATAGTCCTTTTGGTTTCTAGGTTATTTATTTCTTCTTTTATTCTTATTATTTCTTGTCTTCTGTTGAATTTTGGGTTTTTTTGTTGCTCATTTTCTAATTTTTCAAGTTGGGAGATTAGGTTATTTCTTTGGTTAGTTTCTTGGTTTTTGATATGGGCCTGTATTGCTATGAACCTTCCTCTTAGATAAGCTTTTGCTGCGTCCCAGACATTTTGGAATGTTTTGTCTTCTTTGTCATTTGTTTTGAAGTAGGTTTTAATTTCTTCTTTAATTTTTTCAGTTACCCATTTTTCATTTAGTAGCGCTTTGTTCAGTCTCCAATTGTTTGATGTTCTTTTTGCTTTCTTTTCATTGTTGATTTCTAGTTTGATACCTTTATTGTCTGAGGAAAAAGTTGGTATTTTAATCTTTGTGTCTTTATTCAAGTTTGCCTTTTGTCCTAATATGTGCTCAGTTTTAGAAAATGATCCATGTGCAGTTGAGAAGAAGGTGTATTCTTTTCCTTGTGGGTGTAGTTTCCTGTAGATATCTGTTAGGTCCATTTGGTCTAGCTCTTTTAAGGCTTTTGTGTCCTTGTGTAGCTTCTCACTTTTTGATCTGTCCTTTGTTGAGAGTGGGGTGTTAAAGTCTCATACTACGTATGTGTTTTCACCAATACTTGTTTTCAGTTCTGTTAATAGCTGTGTTATGAATCTTGGTGCTCCCTCATTTGGTGAGTATATGTTGATTATTGTTATGTCTTTTTGATGGATTGACCCTTGAACCATTAGGTAGTGACTTTTTCTTTTGTCACTTTTATTTTATTTTGAAATCTGCTTTGTCTGCTGTAAGAATGGCTATCCCTGCCTTTTGGGGGGGGGGGGAGCATTTGCTTATAGAATTATTTTCCATCCTTTTACCTTCAATATATGCTTATCTTTTGGGATCAGATGTGTTTCTTGGAGGCAGCAGAATGTTGGATTCTGTCTTTTAATCCAGTCTGCAACTCTGTCTTTTGATTGATGAGTTTAGCCCATTGACATTTAGAGTAATTATTGATGTTTAAGGTTCTAACATTGGATTCCTGGTGGTCATTTGGGGTTCTGTTTTGTTGTTTTTTTATTCTTCTGAGGGTTCGGTGCGAGGGCTTCTTGTAAGAGTTCTTGGAGTGGGGATTTTGTGGTAGCAAATTTTGGAGGCTTTGTTTGTCTGAGAAGGTTCTAATTTTTCCTTCATAAAGAAAGGACTATTTTGCTGGGTAGAGTTTTCTCGGCTGGCACTTTTTGTTTTGGAGTTTTTTGAAGATGTGGCCCTATTATCTCCTTATCTTTGACTCTTGAAAGTTTTACTGTGATGTGTCTTGCTGTGTTTCTTTTTTCATTAAAGTAGTTTGGTGTCCTTGTTGCTTCTTGTATGTCTAGTTTCATTTCTTCAGATTTGGAAAATTCTCCAATATTTCATTGGAAAGCTTTCCAGTTCCTATGTCTTTTTCATCTCCTTCTGGAATTCCAATTATTCTTATATTTGTTTTCTTTAGGGTATCTGACAGATCTCTAATTTTTTTTTCTGTCTTCTTACTTTGTATTTCTCTTTTTTCTTTCTTCATCCTCTTTACTTCTGTATCGGCTAATTTGCTGATTCATTCTTCTATTTCTTCTAATCTGCTTTCCTGGCTTTTCCCTGCATTTTTGTACTCTTCTATTTCTCCTTTATATACTGTATCTCCTTTATCTTCATATTTACGGTTTCAATATCATTCTCCTGTTCGTCAATGATATTGCTCATTTTGCTGCATTCTTTTCTATATTTTTCTACTACTTCTCTTAGCTCATTAGAAGTTTCTAAACCTCTTGCTTTCTCTTTTTTCCATCTTCCCTTGACTCTCAATGCTTTTATCATGTTGATTCTGAATTCTTTGCTTGACATATAGAGCATTTCTCCCATACCATCCGTGTTGCTTTCTGCAGTTTGTTTATCCTTTGGTGGTGAGTTATTTGGGGGGGGAGCTTGCTTGACTATTTGTATTCTTCTTCCTTCCTGTGTTTTCCCTCCGGGCTTGCTCTACATATTGAGTAACTATTGCTCTTGTATTGGATGGCATGGTGAGGTGCCTTCCAAGTTGTGGTTTAATTCTGCCTTTATTCTTTTGCTGCCGTGGTGGTTATATCTTGTTTCCATTGGCTATTTTTGGACAAGTTCCTTTTCAGTCAGAAGACGTTGTGAGTATATGTGGTTTCTATTGTATTGTCTGTCTTCTTTTTTCGTTGTTTCTCTTCTTTTAGATTGATATGTCTTAAATGTTTTTCAGTGCCCCCAAGCGGGTGGTTTTATTTAGTGGTGTGTCTAGGGCTATTCATATAAACCTTTTTGACTGGGGTGTCTTGACACTCTTGGGCAGTTCCCTAGTCTGGGTTGCTGGGGTCAGTTCTCCCAGCCTGCAAGCTGGTGGTCACTGGACTGAAAAACTCAGTCCTTGGCTCAGCCTAGAACCTGGAGCCCATTCAGATGCAAAGCAGGTGACCCCTCCCTATCCTGCAGGTGTGTTACCTTGGCAACTGAACCTGTTGCTCATCTGTTATTAGGCTTCCCACTGTGTAACCCAAAACTGACTTCTGACTCTTTGACATAGCTTAACAAAGCCCTTAGCCTTTCTGCTTCTTGCCTAGCTCTCCAGTCTCACTACATGCCATTTTCTGTCAGATTGTCAAGACCCAGAACTTTGTGCATTTTCCTAGCTGCGTCACGCTTGCTCACACCTGCAGTGTGTATGCTCTCCCGGCTGCTGGAATGACAGGTGGTCTAGTCTTCCTGGGGAACAGCATCTGAGCACAAAGAGCTGGATGGAATAAAAGGAGGATTAAATCACAACCCTCATCTTCTCTGCACTCTGACTTGTTGCCTGTGACTGTCCCTTACGTATCCATACTCACCAGAAGGTTGCAAGCTATTCTAGACCAGGTAGCTCCCTCTATGTCTTCAGCCTTAACATGGAACCTGATCCAGAAGGAGCAGTCAGGAAATATTTGAATGAATGAATGAATTTTGACAAAATTAGTGTGTAGCCACCATTGAAATCATCATAGCATTTTCTGTAATTCAAAATGTTCCCTTAATAGTTCTTTTTAGTTAGTCCCTATCAATCAGCGCTCTTGGACTTGACTGTAGTTTTGTTCTTTCTAGAATCTCATATAAAGATGATCAAAACATGCAACTGTTTGAATTTGACTTATTTCACATAGCATAATGCTTTTGAATAAATCTATGTCATTGTATTTTCATAGTTTTCTTCCTTGAATTCCATTGTATGAGTGTACTACAATTGACGGCTGTTTTCATAGTTTTAAGTTTTTGATGATTATGAATAAAGTTACTCTAAACACTGACAGTCAGGTTTTTGTGTGGCTGTATTTTTTTTTTTTTTTTGAAACTGGGTCTCGCTATATTTGCTTGTGGAACCATGTTGTCCAGGGTACCGCAGACTCAAGCAATCCCCAGCCTCAGCTTCTCAGGTAGCTGGGATTATAGGCATGTGCCACCTTGCCCAGCTATATTTTTTTGAAACTAGGTCTCTCTACGTGCCCCTGGCGGGACTCAAACTGCAATTCCTGGCCCTGGCTTCCTAGGCTGCTGCTTAGAGGCATGCGCCACCATGCCCGGCCAGCCGTCCATCTTTAGTTATCTCAGATATATACTAAGGTAGGATGATGAGTTTTGTGTTAAGTGTGTTTAACTTTTTAAGAACTGTTATATTGTTTTTAGAAGTGACTATACTGTTGTTTCCTACCAACAATAATATATAAGGTTTTGGTTGCTCCATATCTCTGCCAATATTGTCTGGCTTTGTAAATCTTAACCATTCTAGTAAGTTGTTAGTGATATCTCATTTTCATCTTTTTCTGTATTTTTTTTCTAAAGTCTGATAATTTTGAGCAAATATATTGATTTTTGAGTGGACACTTAAAAAATAAAGTTTTGAGTTTTCTTTAAATATTGTTGTTAGCAAACCTTTATCACCTATGTGCTTTACAAATGTTTCCAGTCAGTGGTTTGTTTTCTTTTTAAATTTTCTTTTTTCTCTCAAAAAAATGAAAGTTTTAAATTTTTATGAAATTCAGTTCAATTTTAATTTTTGTATGTTATGCTTCTATACAAGAAATAATTACTAGACCTAAATAAAAATCATGAAGCTTTACTTCTGTTTTTATCTAGTTTAGCTATAAAGCTTTTGGATTTTCATTTTGGTTTATGATATGTATTAAGTTGTATATATGCAGAGAATGAGGTTTGGGTTCAGGTTCATTTTTTTTTCTTTTTTAAAATAATAGCTAGGTCCTATTGTGCCAGCATGATATGTTGAATGGTTAAACGGACTAACCTTTGTCTATAGAATTAACATGGCATTTGTCACAAAAAGACATACCTATTTATGGACCATCTACTTCTTTTGATTCCTTTACCAGCATCACTCTCTTGAGTAGTGGAATTATATTGTGAATCTTGAAATTATTGGTTTGAGTCCTCTAGCTTTTTTTTTCCCTAAAATATTTTGGTTATCCTCGATTATTTTTCATTTAACTTGTAGAATTACATTATAAATTTCTAATTTACAACAACAGCGATGGATCTGGAGGGGATATGCTAAGTGAAGGCAGTCTTCTGAAAGACAAATACCAGATGATGTTGCTTATATTTGGAATCTAGAGAAACCATACAAAGGGTTAGATAAAGCCAAAGTACAAACCTTCAAGATCTGACTATAGAACTGAGTCTGGTGGAGGGAAAAGGAAGGTGTAAGGACCCAAAACAAAGTGAGGTGGGAGCACAGTGGACTATGGTGATGAACTGTGAGTGCTTAGGTGTGCTTAGAATGGTAGGTGTGGTGTGCTAACAATACCTGGAGGGGAGAGTATATACCTCTAAAAAAACAAACAATAACAGAAAGCAGTGTTACTTCAACTAAAACTTTTTATTTATTTCATTGTTTGCTTACATAGCTCATGTTTGCAGGTCCTCCCCTCTTTTCCCTCTTCCCCTTCCCCTGTTCCCCCCCTCTGGCCACTCCAGTTCCTTTCTCGTAGTTAGTTGTTGGTTGATGATTGGCCCATTTGTCTCTGTGTTCTTTCTGAAGCACTGTCCTCCTGGGTGAAGCCCTGCATTCCTGGGGGATATGCAGATCAGGTTGATTAGATCTCTATGTCTAACCTTAGGGCAGGTGGCCCCTCTGAGCATGTTGGTGAACCTCCCATTGGTCTTGTGTGTGGAGTGGCTCTCCCTATTTCTTAGCCATTGGCCATGGGGGAAGTTCCCTGGTAGGGACAGACCTCAGCTGGTGGTTGGTCTGGCTCACTCCTCTCTTTCGGTTCATAGTTCTCTGTGGGCCACTGACACTTCTTTGTGGCGTTGCTCCCCATTTGTGATGGGGGAGCTCCTTGCTCATGTTGAAAGTGTCTTTAGCCCCAGCACCAGAAATGTCAGTGTTCACTCTTCCACACTGTCTTGTATCCTGGAGTTCTTACCATACTCTTTTTGGGCCTTTATTTCTCTTTCTCTTCCAGTGTATCTGTATATGGTTTTTGTTTTTCTCATTAAAGCTGAGGAATGGCAGATGTGGGAATGAACCAGAGCCCGCCCCCCCATACCCTGCCTGCTCCCCCTGAGTGAGAGAGCACACCCTTCCTGAGGCCTCCCCTCCAGGCTGTGGAACCTGGAGGAAGTGTGGCCCCTCCCACCTGAACCCAAGGCAGAAAGGGCAGAGCCCCCAGCTGCTGCATGGAGGTAGCCAGGGTAAAACATTTTTTTAAAAGAAACTTGATTGGATTTAATTGGAAGTTGAATTGAATTTATAGATTAATTTGGATAGGAATGATGATATTGATGATATTGAATCCTCATGAATACAGTATATTTCTTCTTGTTAATGTTTTATTCGATTTTCTGTTGTCAGTGTTCATAATTTTCAACTGAGATCTTAAAATGCTTTCAGCTTGATCCCTGAGTATTGCATATTTACTAGTGCTTTTGCAAATGACACTTTATTGTTTCCTGTTGTTCAATGTTGTATATGAAGACAATTGATTTTCATTGCATGAGCTTTTATTTTTCAACCCTTGCTAATGTTACTTATTAAATCTAATAGTTCTTTTGTTGGTGCTCTTCAGTTTCTGTTCAGATATTTATATTGTCTGTGAGTAAACAATATTTTTTTCTCCTCTCCAATTTTATCTGAATTTAATTCTTTTTTGTGTCTTATTGCAGTAGTAGGATTTCCATCCAACTTAGGGGAAATCATTCAGTCTTTCACCATGAAATATTAATTAGCTTTAAGGACTTTTCCCCCACAGATTCTTTTTATCCAAGTGAGGAAGTTTCCTTCTATTTCTAGTTAACAGTACATTTTAAAAATCAAGAATGACTTTTGAATGAGCATCATACTTATTCCACATCTGTATCAGTTATATGGGTTTTCTTAGCTATTGCAAGTGGTGGTGTTTGAATTATGATAAATGTTAAACCAACCTTGCCTTCCTAGGCTAAATGCTGTGTGATCATTATATATTATTTCATGTTTTATGAATAAGAATCATAAAGTTGGTGGCAATTCCTTAGTTGTATGTTTTATAAATCAATTAGCATCAATTCCATCTTTGTCAAAGGAGGTGCCAACTTTGCCTATTGTACAACACAGGTAGAATGCTTTCTTCATCTTTAGTTGGCCTTTAGGTTAGCAAAAGAGAGTGAGGGAAAAGACAGTATGTGTCTGTGTGCTAAGTAGCATGTACACTTACTTAATATTATTTAATGGGGAATTGAGGTCCATTAGGTAACTTGTAGATTGAAGTCTGGCTGCTAGTAAATGCCAGGGTCAGAACTTCAGTTTATTGCATTTCCTTTCTCTAGAAATGAGGGAGGAGTCATGAGAAAGGGATGGCTGGAGGGGAGCATAGGCATGTGGTGGGGAGAAGTTTTGAGATATCTTGGTTTGGGTATCAACTCTGCCATTTACCTTGTTCGTGGCACATTTGTCTCAGACTTTTTCTTTTTAAATTGAGATACAGGATTTCAACACAGTTAATGTGAAATACAGATAATATATTTAAGTACCTTGCATATATAAAATATGCTCAATAGTCCATTTCTATCCTTTATTGATTTCCTATCATTAAATGTACTTTATATCTGGAAATAATTAGTTTGGGTTTGGAAACTGCCAAGTGAGACATAATTTCTATAGTTCATTTTTTTGGCCAAAATAATCTTACAACAAGTTACTTTGTATAAAAATGGACTTAGTTTCTTCTACTTTTTACCCTTCTCCTTCCTATGTCAAACCAGCACTGATTTACTAAATCAGTTTGTACATTTGGAAGGTTTTAAACGTATTACTAAATGCTTTGGGCTCTGAAAATGAGTGTGTATACGTGTGTAGCATACAGAAGTGTCGTTATCTCACTCAGGAGAACTGGAGATGCCATTTGAATTTTCATGGCCAATTGGCACTGCCAGCCAGTTGTAGTGCCCCAGCTCTTGCACATCTGGCAGTTTCTGGATCACTGGGACTCTTCTCTGACACATTGCTCTTCCGGCTGTTTGGAGACAATGATTGCTTACTTCTGTGAAGTTACTTTGGTTTATCACAAGTAGGGCCCAAAGTGCGTCTGTGTTTCTGTAGTCACGTCAGGGAAGCAACAATGAGAATGAAGGCTGGGTCTGAGAAAGGGCATCAGGCCATCATATGGTGAGTCAGTGCTTGAGCTCTAGCAATCCATGACCTTCTGGGAATTGATTCTCATTTTTATTTTATTTCTCAATAATACCCTTCCAACTAAGAGTGCCATTTAACAGGTGAAAGTAAAGGAAAATCAATTGTATTTTGGGAACTTTTGGAATCTCTTATACCATCCATTGGTGGTGTTGCCAGTCAGAAATGGTAATCACTGGGCTTTTGAAAATTAAACTTTTTATGGATATAACTTTGGTTTTAAGTACAGTTTCACTAGTATTTTGTTTACATTTTTTATTTAGTTCTGGTTGGTTGCACCAAATGCTGCAATATTTATACAATCTGATGGGTTTGAGTATATATGTATACCCTTGAAAGTCATCACCACAGTCAGGCTAACACACTTACCCATCACCTACCAAAGTCCCCTCCTGCCCTTAGGTTTGTGTGTGTAAAGAACTCTATATATTTGAGATCTTCCTTAACAGGTTTTTAAGGATAATACAATGTTTTGTATTTTACTGTTTTCAGAGCAGATTGACCATATCTCATTTAATTTTCACATCAGTTGGGTTCATCTTATTTCCACTCTGAAGAAAAAAAAAATTAGACCTAAGAAAAATGTTTTCCAAAGATCATTGTTGGATAATGCTCCAGCATCAAGACCCCAGTTCTGATTTTTGTGTAATTGCCCTTTGCATAAGACCTGGGCCTCAAGCCTGTTTTGGCTCTTCAGATTCTATTGATCTGGTAAACATTAAAAAGCTAAATGACGAATACCAACCTTTGTCCCAATTAGGATAAGCAAATATGATTTGATGCCCACACTTCAAAGAGAGTTCATGAAATAGCTAGTTTGTGGTAGATAAAGTTTGAGGAGCAACTATCTACTTCATCCATGTCACTTGCCATTTCTAGACGGGCTAGACAGAGAGTTGGCCCAGTGTCCAAGCAGGAGTGCTCAAAGACTGACCATTAAACTTTTGGGGGTGCTTTAATTAAAATTCTGGGCATTGAGGTGAGGCCTAGCTTGGTATAACTGATGGGGTCTTTTGAGTAAATATTACATGTTAAATACTAGTCTAAGCATTATAGGGTCATGCAGATTTAAATGAGACAAAAAATGTGATTCCATTCTGTAGGACCTCACACTCTAGCAGAGGAGATGGGAGCAGACACAGATTTGCTTCCATTTTTGGCTTACTCCAATCTATCCTCCATACTGCTGGTGGAACAGTCTTTTGAAAACACTTGCCCTTTCCCTGCTTAACACTTCCTGGTACTTTCCTGTTTCTCGGAGGACCAGGTCCAGGTTTTTTTTCCCCCCCCAAACCAGGTTATATAAGACCTCGGATTTGACCTAGTTTCTCTCTCGATACCCACACCTCCACAGTGATCTCCAGGCACATAGCACTTGATGGGATGCTCAGAGTACCTCATGATTTTTCATGACTCATGCTGGGCCCTCTGTCTCAAAGGCTGTGTTCATCTGGGTCCTCTCCAAAAGAGAAATGATTTTACTGGGAAGAACATTATTAATGGAAATCACCTGTGTGAGACAATCAGATGACTATGGGAGAGGTTGGTCTGCCACTGGTGCACACTGCAAGTCTGAGCCCTACTGAAGAGAGCAAATAGTCTGAGCAGAGGCTTTTGTAGACTGCCTGGCAGTTGAAGGAAGGTTCAGAAAAACCTTTGCGTTGTTCAGAGTCAGCCATCAGTAGAGGCCTCTTCCTTTTGGCCTGAGCTTTTGGTCAGCTGCTGCCCATTGAAAGCGTGGCTTCAGCACAGATAATAGGGTGAATTTCTGAGGCAGCAGCTCAGTTGTGCTCCCTAGAACTGAGGAGTCCTCAGCCTCTAACTTAGAGAATGCAAAAACACTAATCCGAGGGGGTTCCGAAGGGGTGCATGCTAGAAAGGGTGTATGCTACAGAAACACCTTCTGTTTAATTCCTCCTACTCATCCTTAAAGGGACAGCTTTAAATGTTTCCTCTTCTGGTGGCGGAGTCTGTACTGCTCATATGATATACAGTGTTGTAGATCAGTGTTAACTCAATAAATAAATTGCAATTTTTTTAATAAATATTTTCTCTCCTGGGGAACTTCCTGGAAAAATTCTCAGCATGTCCCTTCATGGTCTCCCTGCCTGCGGTTCTAATCCTATAATCTCTACCGAGTTAGTACCCGATGTACATATTGCAACTCTTACTACCTGTCACAGGACTGAAAAACTAGTAGGTACTCAAGAAGTACATGTTGAATGAATGAATGAGTTGATAGGACTTAGGCAAGCAGACCTAAGGGGAGAAGATAGATGAGGCAGAGCAAATTGCTTGAAGCAAGGCACGGAGGAGGATGAATGAGGAATTTGCTAGTTATTCAAGTAAGTAAGTATGCTTGTCCCGAAACTGTCCTTTTAGGCAAAGTATATTACGATGCAAAACAGTGGGGGAAGGATTGTCTTCCTGGCAGTTGAAAATGATTCATATTTGAGGACTTTGGTGAAAACAATGTTTGGAGTATGTCCTGAGAGACTTCTTTCCTGAGAGGAAACAGTTGATGCAAATGGAATTTTACTGTTACCAGGAAAAGCATGATAAAGATCGAATCTCAAGTAACTACCACCAGAATAGAAATGTCCACAGATTAAGGAGATTTCAAAGTCCGGCTAATGACTCGTATGTATTTAGTATTCAGGGCAGCTGAATGGCAATTCTGTGATGAAATTTGACCAATTTTGACAATCCAGTTTGTAACGTATAAATTAATGGAGACCCATTCATCTTGACGTTTACTGACTCTGCCTGATGTCGGTCATATTTTTGATGCAAAGAAACAAGAGTGCTGGCAAGGATCCTAATCTCCACATCACTGCTATCCATCTCCACTGCCACACGCTGCCAGAAGAGACAGACGTGCGGGGGATAAAGCTCAGCCAAATCACCCTTTATCATCAACTAGCGATTTAGCCTTCCATCCCTAGGTGGTAGTCAACCCTGTTAACCTGGGTTGGGTCCTGCATGAGACAGATGCTCCTTTCTGCCTGGACTGGGGTCTGTCCTGTGCAATTCTCTCATGGCCTGTTGATCCAGACTTGCTGCATGAAGGCAATCTGAGTTTCCTCATGTGTATTGTGGAAGTGCGTGGCAGCACCCACAGCACAGGCTCGCTGGAAGGAGCCAGTCTGTGCTGCATTCTGAGGGCTTCAGCTATACCTGGCAAGGAGCATTTGTTCAGCAGACGGCAGCTAGTTTTCACTGTTGTCATGCCGAAGAGGTAAAATCTTAATATTTCTAGTTGAGTGTTACCGAAGTTGGTTATTCGTGGATTTGTTGAGTGACTGTTCTTTGGTAAAGCAGCATGGAACTCTGGGAAGTTGGGCTGTTGGAGCCCATTTTGGTAATTGGACACTCAGTTGCTGATACCCATCTCTTCTCTCACATAAGGACAGTTTGTTTTGCTTTGTCTGTAAGCAGAATCGCTTGCTGCTCCGTGCTGTCTCCTGGCCTTGTGTGGAATGCCTTTTCTCCTCTTTCTCAGCTGCTGGTCTCTCTCACCACCTGGGGATGCTTGAAATTCCTTTCCACATTTATTCAGGCTGCCTTTGCAACCTCTTTTCTGTGACAGCTCCTCATCTCTCCTACACCATGTTCTCTGGCCATTCTGGATTATTCCCAGATACCACTACGTATTTGCGAGCTTCGCCTGGCATTTATCCCTGTTATTCTCTCTTCTTTGGAGTTGCTTCCCGTCCCATTCTCTGATGAAGTCCTAGATCTGACTCAAATGTCATTTCTTTTATGAAACTCCTGGACTTCTCCTCCTTGACATACCTGGATCAGAATGAGTCTTCCCCATCCGTTCACTCTGCTTATTGTGGAGTTTTGCACAAGCTTCTATAATGAGCATTGACTGTATTGTCTGGCATCTAATACGCTGCTTAATGCTCCTGGGTGCTCAGTACATGATGCAGGTGCTCAGTAGATGTTTGCCGAATGGGTGAATCCACACGCTTAATTTTTAAGACTCTTGCAAAATGTCACATTTTCTTCAGAACTGATCCAGAAGTCATGCTTGATCATCTGGTCAAGCTTGCTTTTCTTTATGTATTCCTGTCTCACACGAGGTAAACAAGAGGTTAATTTCTGTCAGGAACAACAATTTCCAGTATCTGTTGTTACTGTTTTTCTTCTTTGTAAACACTTGCTATTTTAACGACACTATTGGAAAAAGAGGTCTTTCTTGGGCTTTTCTGGCTATCTACAAAATTTTTCCCGTTTCCATGATAGCAACTAATAATTGAGTGCCAACTGTGTGCCAGGAACTCTGCTACACTGTCTGTGCCCTGCTTATAGACTGCTCACCATATTTTCATTTTACAGGCAAGAAACTGAAACGTGGAGAAGTTAAGCAAATTAAGGCCCCACCTGAGAAGGGATAGAGCTGGGATTCAAATCCAGACAGTTTATCAGTGCAAAATCCATGCCCCTTTTCACCATTCTGCGTTACCTATGAGCAAGAAAAATAATGTAAAATAGCTATCAATTCCAAACTGGATTTTTGCAGGACTTCTGTGAAGCCTTGCCCATCTGTGTGTCTCTTTCCCTGGTTCCTTGCTGGACTCTACTATCTCTTGAACGTCTTCATCCGTTCATCCTCAAACTGCTGCTAGTCAGGGCTCTGTCTGGCTCCACTGACATTAGGCATGCTTATCTTGTGACTACTGGGTGGCACTTGGTAAATGACTCTCGGTGAGCCACAAGTTAGGAGATTGCTCCCGTACTGACGTCTCTTCGTAACCACATGTATTATTCAACTTGTGGCTGTTGCACTAATGGTTGTTGTTATAACAGTTGCTGCGCCTTTGTGCCTCACAATGTGGTAAGTGTGTCTTTTAAAATGACATTGGTCTTAAAATGATGGTTCTCGGATGATAAGGTGGTGGGAGAACCCTGGGACAGATGACAATGTAAAATGGCATGCATATACACACATACATACATTACACACATTTGTGGAATCAATTAAATAAAATGCAGTCAAGAAAAGAAATGACATTGGTTGGTGTTCATTGCAGTTTCTTAATTTCTCTTGAAGGGCCTAAGAGGAAATCCAGTACCTGATAATTGTCTAAACAACGAAAGTAATTCAGTGGTATAGCACCAGCATCAGAATGGTCCTGTTGTTGGCACCATACACATACACAGAAACCCATGTCGTGGGGGCCTGGGGGGATCTGAGACAGCAGCAGTAGAGTCTCAGTCCTTTGAGGACCCAGGTCCATGATGTGTGGTCTCACGTGGTGTATGTGGCAGTGGCGGAATTGCCGTTGTTTCCCGTTAGAGTTTTGCAGATCCTCCAGGGCAGACCTGTTCTTTCCCTGGGATGGAAGTGCTTTCTCATTGCTGCTCAGTTCTGCTTGTGGCATTGCTAAGGCACTGCTCACCTGCCAGCACTTACCTGTTTTAAAGAACGCTTCTTTATATTTTGGTTTTTAAAGTCATCTTTCCACCAAAGTCACCTTTCCACTTTAGCACGGTGCTAAGGCTCATCTCGACTGTTTGGTCGTATAAAACTTTCTTTCTTTATAAAGCACCAGCAGTACCAACAGCAAACACTTTTAGTTCCCTGGCATATGCTAGATGCTGTTGAAAATGCTCTATACACAGTTACCTCCTGGAGTTCTCTCAAATCCTTTGAGGTAGGTAGGTACTATTATTATCCTCACTTTAAAGCTCACAGTGCAAGGGAGTTAGCACTTGCAACTTTGTTGAATGTTTTTTTTTTGTTACAAAGAATTCATTGTATTAGGAATTTCAGCTGCATTTTCTGTCTCAGGTACTGCTTTGTTTGGAAAGAGCACCTGAAAAAACATTGGTGTGATGGGGGGGGGGTGCTTCTGCTGATAATGTTTTTTTCCAGGATCACTTGGCTGGGTGGGGAGGGGTGGCAAGACCTTTTTGTTGCTTTTCTTTTTGTTAAAAAAGTAGCAGTGGCATTTTCTTCCTGTCCATACTCCACATAACTTCTAGTAAGTGTGTGGTTGCTTGCTCCCATCCGTTCTTCCATCAGACCTTCGATTCAAGACTGTGTTCTTGCTGTTGTTTCTCTGCCTGGACTACCCTACTTCCTGTTCTGTAGTCGAAGCATTGTACAAGGATTTGGTGGCTGATGCTTGGCAATTTGACTCTTTTGTCAGTACCTGATACTACAGATGAAGTGTTGTGTTTTCCTGTCAGGTAAAATGCATAAGCCTGCTGCTCAAATTGACAGGAAGAATGAGCTAGAAGGACTTCTCAAGGAAAGCATTTCAGAGACATGACTTTGCCGTTTTCATTCCCCAGCCTTGTCCTCCTGTGTCCTGAGAAAATTCCGTGTTTCCCCAAAGGCCAGGGTGCTCCGCAGTTTAATAATGTTCAGGCATTATTGTTAACTGTTCTCAAAAGAACTCTTGGTTTGTTACCCTGTTTATCTGGAAGGTTCTTCAAAGATGTTTATTTTTTCATGGCTATAGAACATGAGAACACTGATTCCAAGACTTTGGTGGGCACATGAGAAACCGATCCTAGAAATAGGGATTATAATACCCAAGTTTGTGCAGCTTTATTCTGAGAACATGGCATTTGATTTTTCCTTCCTTACCCACAATGGAAGAAAATTAACATGTAATGAAAGTGGTTATGATGACAAGAGACTGGAGTCCTAAATTATTCTGGTAAGCTTTACATTAAAGAATTAGATTGGGAGTGGGGGGGGGGCGGTAGGAAAGGAAAGAAAAATTAAATTAGACGAGGTATTCCTACTGGTCATGGAAGTAGATGTCAAGATCTATGCTCCACTGCTACTAAAGTTAATCAAAGTGGGATGGGGGATGGGGGAGGAAACAATTGGGAAGCTTTGCTTTAGAGCCCCATTTCCTGTTTCCCTTTTCCCGCCTCTCACCTCCTCTTGTTTGACTGCAGCCAGGTGTGATTTCCAAACCTTATCTCCAGAGATTAGGTTTCACTAGGTTTGGTTTGGGGCAGAGAGCTCTGGATAGGGAACAGTTCCCCAGCGATTATCCTCTAGTCCTTCTCAAAAGCGGCCTTTAAGCCCATATAGCCTCATCATTGGTTAGTTGTTGGGGAGAGCACCTGGTATCAGCACTGAATGTTGGAATACAGCCACACACATCTGTTTGTCCTCTTATACCTTTGCTGAAATAGGAACAAAACATCTCTCTTCAACTTGGTATGTTTGTGTAGTTGCCAATAATAACTAAGGTTTTTTGAGAGTTGTTTTCTGTTCCAGCCCCTGCAATATGCACTGTACAGGTATTCTCATAGTGAATATCAGAAAACCCTGGTGAAATAGCTGCTGATAGTTTTCATAGTTTACAAATAAGGAAACTGAGGTTTAGAGACTTTAATGACTTGTCCAAATCACACTAGTTAGGAACAGAGCAGTTTATCCTGACAAGCTGTTCCTGTCTGCCCTCTATTTCTGCTCTTAATGGACCTCTAAGTATAGGGATTGGGATCATAGAAAACTTTTGATTCAAGACTCATTGGCTGCACTGTTACTGTTCTGTCTTTGAAGCCAGTCAGCTTAAATTGCACCAAGGTAGCTTTGGTTTTAAGCTCCTGTGTGCCTTAGGTGTGCATCTTTCTGCTTGAGTGGATGAGCCACATCATGATCGCCACCCAAAACCTAGTTTTCGCCTCCCACCTCTGACTTAACCAATTTTTGTTTGTTTCAGATAAGCCAACTTGGTTTTTTAAAGATACTTTTAATTGTTATACAATTCATAGCATAAACTTTTCCCTCAATTACTTTAAAGTCGGGTTCTGTGGGATTAAGTCCATTTATGCACGTTTGAAGTCATCATCTCCAGAACTTTTTTCATTCATAGAACTGACAGCTGTGCCCTTTGAAAAATACTAATCCTCCATTCTCTCTAACTTCTGTCAGTCACCACTCTTTCTGTTTTTATGATAGAGACAGTCAATTTTTCTGTAGAGAATGCTATTAATCCTCACTGCCAACAGTTATGCTGTTGATTTTTTAAGATAAAAAATGACAAGAAAAATCATTTTTACGTATGTATTTACAAATGTGTTTACATTGTGTGTTTACAAACACACAATCATTTTTGAAACAAGGCAAAACAAGACTTTTTTTTAACCCTATAATGGCCTTTTATTTTGGAATTTTTTAGATTTACAATTGCAAAAATACTGCTATAAGTTCCTATATACCCTTCACTTAACGTGCCTTAAAAGGTGTGCTGTAGCTCTTAGCCGGGCACGGTGGCTCATGCCTGTAAGCTTCAGCCTATGAAGCGGCAGGGGCTAGGGATTGTGGTTCTGAAGCCGCGACCCAAAGATGAACCCAGTTCCAGTTCCGAATATGGGCATTGCAGACACCTGCATCTGAAAAACAGAGACTAAAACTAGCCTGAGGCCAGTTCCCCCCTTTGAGAGTAAAGTGATTACTCTAAAAGTAACCAGGGCAGACTGGGGTTATGTAATGTAGGGTCCTGAGGTCGAAGTCCGGCCCAGAGGGAAAAGGGAGGTAACACACCAAGGGGGGATGGTCAATAGGAAGCAGGGAGAAGGATAAAAAAGAGGG
>PVHY01024690.1:0-19332 GCA_004024945.1 Uropsilus gracilis
AAAAAAAAAAAAAAAAATATATATATATATATATAGTTGGGCTTGATGGCCTGTACCTAGAATTCCAGCTACCTGGGAGGCTGAGGTTAGGGATCAATTGAATCCTTGGGTTTGGGACTACCCTGGACAACATAGCAAGACCTAGACTCTTAAAAAAAAAAGACTTGAAAGTTGAAATTACTCTCTGATCTGTGGGCTGCAGAGTGGATGTTGTGTTGGGGCCTGAAAATAGCATTTATCTCTTTGTACATCTCTGTGTACATGAGCTCCATGGACACAAACTCTTCACTGTGTTTCTCTACTTTGAATGGATGGGACATACTTCTAATGCATTGAATGTCCTTGTCTGCTAATATTTGATTATTTCTGGCCCATTTCTGTTTGTTTGCCTTTTCTCCTGACAGCAGTCATACTGTAAGTGGCTGGAATGTTTGTACTATATGTCAGATACTATGGATTTTACATTATTGTGTGCTGCATTTTCTTGCATTCCTTAGATTGGACTTTGTTCTTGGAATTAAAGGATCCAATTAGTTGGATCCTTTTGGGACTTTAAACTTGCAGGTGGATCCAGAGCAACTTTTAATCTAGGACTAAGCTCTACTAATTTAGTAATATAATGCCTTCTGTGGTTTTTCCACTTTGGTGAGTGAAGATACAAATTACTCTTTGTGTTTTGAGCATTGGCATTCTCTAGGGTGCTGCTTTCCCCCAAGTCCTGGGATTATCTTCTTAAGTGTATATGGATCAGTATTCTCCCTTCTTGTGGCTCTCCACAGCTGACTCTTTTATGCCTCTCTCCACACTTCACTACTGTTCATCAAATTCTAGCCACCTTTACCTTCCAACTACAATCTCTAGTTTCCCCACTTGACAAGACTAGTATGTCACTGGGGTCTTCTCTAGGGTACCGGGACCATCCAAGACACCGTCCTCGTTTCCCTTTACTCCAGCAGCAAAGTTTAGCACTGCCTGTGCTGCAGAGTTCAAAATTATTGTTTTATACACTTAATCTTAACCAATTTTTGCTTTTTACATCAGGAAAGTAAATTTCCTGGTACTCAGCCATTCTATGCTTAAATAGAAGAATCTCTAATGTCCATTTTATTCTTCCTAAGATGTTTGTCATAACTAAGTGGTGTTCTCCGGTGTCCACACTAAATAGGCTAATCTAAACTTGAATGTGCATTTCTGGTCCACTTGAAATTATGTACATAAAGAGTATTAATTTTGGGTTGTGTGTAGCAAACTTATCTGGAGTAACTTCCCATCAGTGATGGATATGTTATGTTCTAATTCTAAGGACATTTGTTAACGAGATATATATGTATGTATATATATATATATATATATATATATATATATTTTTTTTTTTTTTTTTTTTGACTAGGTCTTGCTATTTTTGCCCATGGAACCGCAGGCTCATGTTGCCCAGGGTACCACAGACTCAAGCAATCCCCAGCCTCAGCTTCCCAGGTAGCTGGGATTACAGGCGCACGCCACCACGCCCAGCTATTTTTTGGGGACTAGGTCTCACTATGTGCCCCCGGAGGGACTTGAACCGCCATCCCTAGCCCCGGCCGTGGCTTCCTACGCTGCCACCTACAGGCATGCGCCACCATGCCCGGCCTCGATATATATTTCTGATTAATTTACTGTTTGAAAACTCTGATGTTTATAGTTTCTTAATACAAATTTTCTGGCTTTTTAATTTATGTTAGAGGTCAGTCTTTTCTTAATTGTGAATATTCATGGTTGAAAAGACCATAAAGTAGTTCTTAGATCTCTGCAACTTTATCTTTTAAATATATGCCTTATTTTATAACAGAACTATTATTTGGACATCATTTTGTAAATTGACCTACCACAAAGTCAAAACCTGGTCAAGTATTTAGTCATTTAACAATTAGAGAAATATTTTGGTTCATTTATGTTTTAGGGAAGGGGAAATTACATTATTGAAAGTAAGGTTTTACATTATTATAAATATACTACTGCTGTCTGATGTGGATATTGTGAAAATTGTAATTTTAAGTCAAGCTCCTATGAGGAAAATTTGAGGTTCAAATGGTTCTGCCTCTGGTCTCTGTGAAATTATTTGTAGTACATTTAGTTGGGGTGAATATTGAAGATGAAGGAACTGGATTCTAGTCTTGGTGGTACCACTTCTGTGGCTGCAGACTGTTTGCCCCTCTGAGAGGCTCTTAACCTGTGAGGTAAAGATGATAACGAACATCCATCCTTCTGTGTAAAGGGTGGGAGACATTATGTGAGATGATGGGGGGAGGAAAGTGTTTGCGTTAACTGGGGTACCATGAAGTAACTGACCTGCCATGAGGTAATTGATGTGCCATGAAAATTTTAGTCGTTAAACTTTATTTTGTGTTATTATACAATCTGTTATCGACATCTGATATAGCAGAATGCAAAGCACGTAATAGTTGTTTACATTCCATACAGTTTACTGTGTAGAAATGCTTTGTGTGGAAAAGGAAGAAACATAGCACTAGTTGAACATGCTGTCTTCTGTTCACATTGTTCTTAATGTTATTTTGTTGCCCTCCTTATGTTGCAGGCAAAGAGTGTGTGCAGCAGTTAGCAGAAAACACCAGGTATTTCAGGAGACGGCTGAAAGAGATGGGCTTCATCATCTACGGAAATGAAGATTCTCCAGTGGTGCCTTTGATGCTCTACATGCCAGCCAAAATTGGGTATGTTTTGGTGCTGATTATAGACTGGTCTCATCAGACTTAAGATTTCTGTGATAAAGCCGGACACGGTGGCTCGTGTCTGTAAGCTTCAACCTATGAAGTGGCTAGGGCTAGGGATTGCCGTTCAAGTCCCGCTTGGGGGCAACACAGCGAGACCTATTCCCAAAAAATATCTGGGCATGGTGGTGCATGCCTATAATCCCAGCTACCTGGGAAACTGAGGCTGGGGATTGCTTGAGTCTGTGGTACCCCGGGCAATGTGAGCCTGCGGTTCCATGGGCAAAAATAGCGAGACCTAGCCTCAAAAAAAGAAAGATTTCTGTGATAGTAGATAGAGTGTGTATATTTTGTCATAGAAATTTATGTTGGCCCATTTCATTAACCTTCATTTGCTGGATATGCTGTAAGGTAAATAGTGGATTTGTAAATTATGCAGTGTGTCTCATTAAACAAGCCTTTGAGTTTAGTGCCCTCTTTTGGGGGGCCTGAGATAGGTCAATGCAAAAGACACAGAAACAAGGCCTTGTCTGTTGGAGCTTATCTTCTAGTGGTCTACAAGTCAGCTTTTGTATTATGTTAGGTGTTAACTGCTAGGGGAAAAAATAGAGCAGTGTAGAGGTATTGAGAATGCCCTCTAGATAGCCAAGTCACAAGTGTGAAATCGGTGCAGGGTAAGCCTCAGTGAACAGAGATGACAGCATTAACCATTTGGAGTACAGGTTTCTGTGCAAGGCTCGTAATGCAGAGGCAAATGCTTAGCTCATGGAAGCTAAAGTGGTGCATCCAAGGGAAATGATGGCCAGGAGCAACCAGGAGCAGCTCTTTGCTTGTCTCTGTGCAAGCATCCTTTTCTTTCCCTTTTATGGTAAACTTGTCCTTTTGGATATTTTTTAGAAAAAGAAGTGGCCTTGAGGTAAGGCCTTTTGTTGCATATTTACCAGATGTGCATATTGCACCACCTTCTTTGGCTTGTATAAGGCATGTATAATGGAAAACTTTACCCTGGACTGGCCAGCTTTTTATTCTATATAAAATCTATATAATGAAACTAAAAGACAATTGAGAAACAAATATAAGGCGAACAAATATAATTATTTGCAAAATTACATCTAAAATGTAAATGTAAAGTTACAGAATTGTAAAATAAGGGAATCACCTACTTTGTGTAGATTTGGGAAGGAAAAAGACACATCTTTTTAGATTGCCAGTTTCTGATAGATTGTACTGAAGTCATTAAGCAAGCAGATATTTTTACTTATCTTTTCTAGTGCCCACTACAATTCTTGGGACCTAGAGGTTTATTAAAAAGCCTCTAAGTTTTTCACTAAAGTATATTCACTAAAAAAGTGAGTCTGAGAGGGAAAATTAAATCAGGGAACATGGTGCAGGTATGATGATTCCAGAGAAAATGGGGAAAAGATACTAAAGGAAAAAAGAACAGTTTTCAACAGGCATTATGATCACCAAGGGGATGGTGAAAATGAACCAAAGCAGAAATGTAGGATTTTCCTCATTCTTCTTTAACTTTCAATTTCATAAATAAACTTGAAAAATTATTGGTTTGGGGGACTCTATCTAGAACTTTCTTTAGAGAAAAGAAATATATTCCAGACAGGTGAAAATGACTACATTTTAACTAAATGAGAGTTAGAGAGGAGGAGGCAGAATTGGAATAAAGAACTCAGGTTTGAGAGCATGAGCTGAAAATAAAGGGCTCTCAGGCTCATTCTCACACAAAGGACATACACTGAAGACAATGTGATGATGCTGGAGGAGGGGGAGAGGCTGGCACTGATGTAATTAGTTGCTCCTAACTTAACTAAATGTGCCAGATTTTTTCCATACAAATGCTATACATAGCTAAGGGGAAAGTTAAATAGGAGTAATACCTGAGCAAGAGGGAAAGAGACAAAGAACCATATAATTTAGTAAATGACAAAATTTACATGAAAGTTACAATTGCATTGTTTAGACAAGTTGCAGATATGGGGTAAAGTTACTTGTCACATACCACCTGTTTGGTTTGGGATAGAGTGTTAAACAAGAATTATGTAGACTGAGTATTCAGTTGAAGCCCAAGTATGAGTTGGCCTCTCAAATACCAGAAGAAACCCTGAATTCCAAAAGCCATTTGACACCCAAGTGGATCAAAGAAGCTTCTGGTCTGGAGAACTTATGTTAGCCTACTAGCCTGTCAACATAGAAATGTCCATGTTAGATCCAGGCACGGTGGCTCATGCCTGTAAGCTTAAGCCTATGAAGCGGCTGGAGCTAGGGATTGTGGTTCGAGTTCCACTCGGGGCCACACAACAAGACCTAGTCCCAAAAAAATAGCTGGACGTGGTGGTACGCGCCTGTAATCCCAGCTACCTGGGAGGCTGAGGCTGAGGATTGCTTGAGTCTGTGGTACCCCATGCAGTGTGAGCCTGCGGTTCCATGGGCAAAAATAGCAAGACCTAGTCTCAAAAAAAAAAAAAAAAAAAAAGAAGGGACATGTCCATGTTAGTGATCCTTGAGAATGTTTTAAACCATCAACCCTAACATTTCAAGGCCCTGGTTTTAAACCCAAGTTCTTTCTGAAGCCTCTGAACCACTGTTACTTGTCATGAACATTCTTTAAGGCTACAATTGCAGGTTACTTTAGGCAAACCCTGTTAAAAGATGGTCTCTGCCAACTCTATTATTTCCACTTTGTGAAGGAAACCATTTGGGAGACCACCTTAGGATTGAATAAAAGAAGTCTTTGTGAATTGTCAATTTAAATTTTAATTCAGTTAGAGGAAATTCTTAATAAAAGTCTCCAATACCTGTATTACCCAAGAGTTTTAATCATTCAGGACTACAAGACCTTCATGCTGTGTGCTGTGTTACTACTTGGGTTTGTTTTCCTTTGCAGCGCCTTTGGGCGGGAGATGCTGAAACGGAATATCGGTGTGGTTGTGGTAGGATTTCCTGCTACTCCGATTATCGAGTCCAGAGCCAGGTTTTGCCTGTCAGCAGCACATACCAAAGAAATACTTGATACTGTAAGTAAATACTTTTCACTTTGGCATAAGTATTCCCTATACTAAGATTAGTATAGAGAGATGATTAATCATCTCTCGACCTTAATGTTCTTTAAGCTAATATACTTAAGGGCAAAAAAAGAGAAAGGGCTACACCGTGATGCTTAAAACATTGCTATTTACAAACAAAGTTCCAGCTTCATCTTGTTGCATCCTCTCTCCCTTAGTATGGTCTCTGCAGCTACTCAGTTCTACTCTGAGTTCTCTTGTATGTTGTCTAGCTCTGGAACTTTCTCTCTTAAACCTCGCTTTCCTTAGTTTGAGTAATTTGCCACATTTTTACTTGAAAGAAACTTGTTCAAGGATACTCTCAAACCTTGTTAGATGTATCCTTGGAACCCTAAATGACCTCTTTGTAAATTCTTCACAACTGTAATTATTTAATGGCAGTCCTCTCCATTAGATCAGTTGTGAGCCCAGGAACTCTGTCTGTGTTGCTCATTTATGTTCCCAGGGTCTACCAAACACAGTGCCAGACACATAGTAGGGGTTTATAATATCACTCAATTTCATTATTTGTAGTCTCTTAATATAATCTCATTTCTTATAGTCTCTTAATTCACAACTGAGATTTGAGGCTTAAGGTAAATATCATGTCCTAGGAATTTGTAGAACTGTAGAACATGACTTTGCATCAAATCAGCTGTAAAAATTATTAATTCACTGGAAGAGCTTCAATCTAAAGAATATTATAAAGCTTTAGAAGTTTAGTATATCAATTTAATTGATTTTTTCTATTTCTGAACGGCATAGGTAATGATTTTTTTTTCCATTTCTACGTAGCAAATTTCTGCGTAGCAGATAGATAAGAGTTTATTCTTAATCATGCCTGACAATGTGAAGTTACAGTCAGTGTATTGATCCTGTATCTTTTTATTTTGATTCTGTCAGAATTTTTTCAGAGAAATTTCTGCATCATTTATTATTATATTTTTATATTTATTATTATATTTATTATTAATCTAGTGACTTTAGCTTTTCCTCCATTCTGCTCTGTAGATATTTAGGAGTTTTGACATACCTTAAAAAAATGTTTATCATTATAAGCAGTGGCTATAATAATCCTCTGCCTTCTGCTTACAGGTATGTTGCTGAGAACTGTATGTGTCCATGAAAGAGTTTAGGTACAACCAGGAGACCTAAGTGGATTTTGTTTGCCAACAATATATATGCCAGTTGAGAATTATACTCCTTTTCAGAAGATGCACTTGAGTAATTTTTGACTTTGCCATCCATTTACTTTTTTTTTTTTTAAGCATAGACTGCATTTTTTGAAACCATAGTTTTTTGTTTTTGAGACTAGGTCTCACTATTTTTGCCCATGGTACCACAGACTCACGTTGCCCAGGGTACCACGGACTCAAGCAGTCCCTAGCCTCAGTTTCCCAGGTAGCTGGGATTATAGGCATGCACCACCATGCCCAGCTATTTTTTGGGACTAGGTCTCGCTACGGGCCCCAGGCGGGACTCGAACCGCGATCCCTAGCCCCTGCCACTTCATAGGCTGAAGCTTACAGGCACGAGCCAGAATTTTTTTATAAGAGGTATATTTTCTTTGAAAAATGATCAGGCAGCCGGGCACGGTGGCGCGTGCATGTAAGTGACAGCTTATGGAGTCATGACTGGGTCTGGGGATCGCTGTTCGAGTCCTGCCTTGGGCAACACAACGAGACCTAGTCCCCCCCCCAAAAAAAAAACTGGGCATGCCTGTAATTCTAGCTACCTGGGAAGCTGAGGCAGGGGATTGCTTGAATCTGTGGTACTACGGGCAATGTGAGCCTGTGGTTCCATGGGCAAAAATAGCGAGACCTAGTCTCAAGAAAAAAAAAAAAAGAAAAATGATCAGGCAGGTTTCACAAAGAAGTTGTTTTGTTTTGTTTTTTTGGGGAGGGGCTTAATTGAGGTAACATCGATTTGCACTTTTGTTTGTGAGATAGGGGTCTAAGATCTCTGCCTTCAGGTGATGTTACTACTCCACATCATATCCACTGCCAAAGCCTCCATAGTCCGTTGTGCTCCTCCACTTTGTTCTCATTCTTTCTTCTGCTTTCCTTTGTTTACTTCAGTTTGAGTCAGCTTTCTCAAGTTTGTTGTTAGTTTGACTTTATCCACCTCTTTGCTTGATTTGTCTATATTCCACATGAAAGTGAGACCATCCATTATTTCTCTTGTTCCTGATTTATTTCCCTTAGCATCATCCCCTCTTGTTCTATCCATGTTGCTGCAAATGGCAGCCGTTTTTTTGTTGTTGTTGTTTTTTGTTTTTAATAAAACTGAGTCCATCATGTATATGTACACACCTTCCTGATTTGCTCATCCATATTTGGACATTCAGGCTGTTTCTTTAGCTTTTGTAAACAGCGCTGCAGTGACTGTAGGAGTGCAAATATCCCTTCGGATTAGTGTTTTTTCTTCAGTTAGATAACTGGAAATAGAATTGCTGGGTCCAATGACTGGTACATTTTTAGTCTTTTGAGACACTTCACTCTCCTTCCCACAGTGGGTGAAGCAGTCTCCATTCCCACCACCAGTGTAAGGATTCTTTTTCTTCACATTGTTGCCAGCTCTTGATGGTTTTTATCTTTTTGATATGGGCCATCCTCACATGCATTAGGTGGTACCTCATGATTTGGATTTACGCTTCCCTGATAGTAAATGATGATTTTTTTTTTCTGGGCCTGTTAGCCGCATCCAGATGTGTTCTTTGGGGACGTGCCTATGTAAAATCTCCTGCCCATTTTTTGACTAGGTTTCTGATGCACCGATGGTTTCTTTGAATTTCCTCCACATCTCTTCTGTCATGCTTGTTCAGCATGGTCCCCAGTGATCATGAGGTTCACATATATCACAGGATCCTCTAAATGTGGTACCTATCACAGGAACCTTTAAATTTGATACCTGTCAGGACCTCTCAATTTATTCTCCCCAGAGCAAAGCAGGGAACTTCCTTTGACATCATCTTCCTGACATATCCTCAAACAATTTAAAAAAGAAAGTTATAGAAGTAGTTCTAGTGCAAGACAATATATTTTTCTCTCTAGGTGACCTTGGAGTTTAAAATCAGAGCTTAGTTCAAGTACGAGCTTCATCCTTTCCTTGCTGCTTCACCTACAGCTATTAACCTAACCAGTCTCCTCCCAACACCTTCCACTTTCATCTTGCATATGTGGGAGGCAGCTCAAGGCAGACTTATCATCAGTTTTCTGGTAGTGTGATAATAGAACGAGCAAATATTTAATCATCAAAGAAGTGACAAATTATAGCCAGCCTTGGAAAGTCAGGGTATAAGTGCCTCTTTCTACCAAGCAGTTGGTGAATTATGCCCGTTGTCCTAAACACCTGCTGTTCACAACCTACTCTTCATGGTCAGCTCAAAAGGCAACACTTTTCCTAGTTGTCCTATAGTCTGAGCTAAGTAAACACACTAGAGACTTGAAAGGTCTAAAGCAGGGATGCTGCCTCCTACTGGTCCAGACTAATCTCCGCTCCGTTTATATTTTAGGCTTTAAAAGAAATAGATGAAGTTGGGGACCTGTTGCAGCTGAAGTACTCCCGTCATCGGTTGGTGCCTCTACTGGACAGACCCTTTGACGAGACTACATATGAAGAAACAGAAGACTGAGCCTTTTTGGTGCTCCCTTAGAGGAACTCTCTCTCACCCAGGACTGTGTGTGGTCTTGCTGAACTGTTCCAGGAACCACACTTATGTGGCCATCTCGTGTGAAAGACATTTACTCAACTACTGATGGTGGCCACATCCATTCTAAATGGCATTTTGTAAATAGTAAAATTACTTCACGTCCTTCCTTTGCTACATTTCACCTTTACCAAAAAGAGGTAGACTCACTTTGCTTTTTTGTCCATTAAACCATATTTTATAACTATTCACTTGTGAAATCACACTGACCCTATCCTGTCTCTGGCTAACCATACAGGCCTTGGCTCTCCCCCAGCCCATCACTGCAGCCTTGAGGCTCACCTGGCCTCCTCCCTCGGGAGCAAGTGCCTTCCACTTACTTCCAGTCCAAGTCTCAGAGGTTGCCAACTTTGGAATCCTACTCAGTCAGCCACGTAGTCAACTTGTCCTCCCTTTGGTCTTACATTTAGCCGTTTAAGAGCAACAGTAAACACTAACATTGCTCTAACTCTCCCTGGCCAGGGACCTCCCAAGGCTTGGTCTTGTTCCACATGATTTCTCCCTTCACATCAAATACTTCTTGTAATGGCTGCCATCTGAGGGTACATCCAGTATCTGGGTTCCCACACTCTTTCCTAACGCTCCTACCCCCCATTTAGAACATTTATTGTTTTAAAAGTACCCACATCCCGCCCTGCTCAGACCTCTGTGTTATGAAGCTGACTCTTCCACCTAACGATCTGTGTCCAAAGTTGCTCAGGAGTGATGAGCACACGTGCCAGATGAGAGGTAGGGCCAGTGAGACAGAAATGATGACGACCGAGGTTTCTACTGCTTTCTACTTTTTAAAATCATGACAGCTTATGCCTAGCTCTGAATTTAAACTGATAAAGGAAAAGGTTGATAAATCCTCTGTTCAGAAATCATTTCTCATGTACCTATTTAAGATGGAAGTGATTAATTTACCCTTTTTTAAATGGGCCTGCTTAAATATTACTCTTTTGACTGTTAGTTCTCTCATTCTTGATGTCTAATAAGACTTCTAAGCTGATATATGGGACATAGGGTCTCATTGTCTGCCATTACTAATTTTTTCCCTCCCAGAAAAATATGAATACATATTCTTTTGCTAAGCTGGGATTGTCTGTTTTCATGCCAGGAAAGGGAACTTCTTTACGAGAGCTTTGCATTGCTTGACCAAAGAGCCAGTCTGAAAATTACCATGTTAATGTTCTTCTTTTCTGTTGACCAAAGCTTAAGTGAAGAAAGCTTTTAATTTCCCTAGACCCAAGATCAGCTTGTCTTTTAGGAGCCTTCAAGTCTTGTTGGGAAAGGATTGGGAATAATGTGTGAAAATTGTTTTTGCACGTCTTTTTTTTTTTTTTTTTTTTAAACCACTCCTCTTATTGGTGAAGATTCTCTGTCCAAATTCTTCTGGGCATCTGTCATGAGCTGTGTTATATTTTGCAGATATGTGGATGGGAGGATGGAAGCACTGTTACTGTTTGTGAAATCTTCATGTCTTGAGTCTAAGTTATCTTTGGTCACCCTCAGCATCTGAGAGCTTTAAGCCCTTGAAATATTCCAAAGTTTTATTTTACTATTTTAAAACTAGAGGAAAGTGACTAGAAGAATCAAGTAGAGATTCAGAGAATATACCTAATGGAAATACAAAACAGAAATTGTGGTAACTAAGTAAAATAAAATGCATTGCTAACCTCTCCCACACTTCTAGTTCCTCTCCATAGAATGTCATTAGGTTTTGCACTGAGGTTACTGTATTAATGGGTGACAGTTTGTGAAAGTCACCAACTTTAAGCAGTGCTAACTTACCCACTAATCTTTTTATTTTGGCTTGCATGAAATCGCTGCAAAATAAGATGCCAATATGGGTATTCAAAAAAAGAAGACATATATATCCCTTTGCTGGTGCAAAGTTACTTCAGGATAATTATAGTTAAGCTACAAGTTTATTCTGAAAAGGTGAAACTCATGTGATCTCCCAGACTTTGACTTTCTAGAGGACAAAACATTATACCCTCTGGTTGTCTGTTCTTGAAACTAATATAAACCTAGGGTCCAGTCATCTCCTAAAAATCATTATTTAACCAAGCACTTGGGGGAAATAAAGTGTATATAAGAACAGTCTTTGGGATTCTGTAGAAATCTGGGACATACTAAATATATTTAGTACATGGTTTACTACAGCCTGATTCAAGAATCTGATAGGATTCATACGGTGTCAACTGACCTTCACAGCCACAGCTGATCAGCAGAGCCAGTGATTTGAGCCATGAGTAGTCTTTACCACTTTCCCTCCGCCCTCTATTTGGGCTCTGTCTATTTCAGGTCTGTAAGCCCTCTTTAACAGAACATATCAGAAACCAGGAAATTTATAACTAGGGGACACAAAAATTACACACAAAGATTGAATGAAATAGTATAGCAGTTTGTCCTCCCACCTTTATTCTTAAAGTTCTGACCTAGACTGTGGTTGTGTGTGTTCTAAAGTAAGTAAATACCGATAGAGAATGTTAAGGGTAAGGTTTTGGGAGCACTTTTTTAAAACATACTTTACTTTGGAAAATGTTTCCCTTTAAAAAACAGCCTCATCTCCAAAACCCCAGAGAACCGCTTGCTCATTTGAAAACCAGTGTCATAGTCCTTTTGTCACCATCTCTAAAGTGCATGAGTGGCTGCGGGTTCCAATGGTCAGAACAAGCTGCTGACTAGTACAGCCATGTTGCTGAGCAGGCTGGTGTGTTGATCTGCCATTCTCTCAGAGGCGAGGGAATTGACTAGCCAAGGATTTGTCTCTATAACACCTCCCTCCTGTATTTGGCCTTTCTTTGCCTCCCACCTCTCAAAGTTTTTGGAATTCCACCTCCAGAGGAAAGTGTTCTGGGTGTTGCAGCACTTGGAGGATGGTAGATGAGATGCCCTGTCCCCTCTGCTCATCCTGATGTTGGCGGGGGAGGTTCTGTGGGAGGAACCTCTAACTTCTTGAGCCCTAGTACTGTCCAGTATCTGGCCAAATATTGGTGTATAATGCACTTCAGTTCCTTCTTATGGAAACCAGGAGGAAGAATGGTGTAGGTGGCTTCTGAGAAGGGGGAGAAAGTGATGCTATCCATCACTGCTTCCCTGTTCCCCATCCCTCTCTCCAAGTGAGCATCTTGCCCCTCTTGTGCCACAGGCAGTGAAGAAAGAGAATTCAGGTAATTTTTCTTTTGTGAAATTTGTAAGCATGGAGCCGAACCCCCTAGGAAAGCAATTTACTGTCTCCTGGTTCTGTTGCATAAAGAATCACTGTGACCTTATTCCCAGGGTGTCTTCTCTTGGTGGCCTAGGTTTTGATTTCTACTTGCTATAGCCTGTGTCCTTAGAGAAAGGGAGAAGTGATTTTTCTTCTGACTACCTTGAAGTTCAAGAATTGTTGAGTATTTTATACAGGTAAAATTAGTATAGCCCAAAGGGTTTGTGAAGGGGGAGGTAGGAAAGTCAGAGGATTCTCCTTGGCTGTTGAGCAGTTGTTCGCTTAAATGCAGCCCCAGAACCTGTAGATATGCTGCTACCTGCTTTACATGGAAGCCCAGTACCCAGCGGGGACCTTAATCCATTAAATGAGTTAATCAAAATACCTTTCACCTGGAGAAACGCATGTCTTTTCTCTCTTTAGCTTTATCCACATGAAATGTAGTGTTCAGGCTCCTTGCTGGGTGCCACATCCCAGATAGCTGAGAAGGCTGGCTTCCTCCCTCATGGAGAAAATGCCAGAACTAGCCAGTGACTCCTGTATGTTTAGTTGTGTTGGAAATGCAGTGGCCCCTGTTGTGGTTTCCAGTGACTTTTTGCTATAAACTGAGTCCTGGGGAGGAAACCAAAGGGAGTAGCTTGAGCCCTTATTCAAAATGTTTGTCCTAGTCTTCACAGCAACTCTGAGGTGGTCACATTTCCAGTCACCCTTGTGACTGACTTAGTGGGAGAGCTGTGGCCAAGGTCTTGCTTACTACATAGTACATGTGATAAATGGCCTTAAACTGTGATTCTCTGTGGTGTGATGATAAACTGACCCTCAAGGATGCAAAGACTCCTCAATTACAGTTACTGTGTTTTTACTGAAGCAATACCCAAAGCTCTCTTTGTAGAGCAAGTATGGGGAGGTTGAATGAAAGGCAAACACAAGTACCGGTATGTACTATCTGTCCTGCCTCGTCATGGTCCTGGATATCCTTCCAGGTGCGAGGAGCCTTGAACCAACTCAGACTGCTTTCTCTAGCACAATCCCTGACTTCCTTGTGCAAAGCTTGGTCACTTAGTCCAGACCTTCTAAGGAGTGTGGGACTTACCACTGGCTAGGGTAGAGTGGTAACTTGTCTCCACCCTTAGTAGTAGGTCCTAACCTCTGTGATGTTAAACCAATGTGGGAATGGAAAATGCATTCCTGATGGTTCTTCACATGATACTGGTGTAATGACTGAGCTTGGGCCAACATGCCCAGTCTTGATGATCCCTCTCTGTAGCTAACATCTAGAGAAGGGGAAAGAGAATGTGATTAGGAAAGTAGCTTACAGGGGAGCTGAACTCCTTGTTTTCTTGGCCCCTAACTTTCTTTTCACCAATTTACTTGTAATCTGGAATTTGCAAGAGGTGCTGTGATAACCCCTCTCCACTGCTGTAATGTTCTTATAATCTGACACAGAGAAGGGGAAATGTAAATAAACATTTTTAAATTTTAGTAATGTGTTAAAATGTCACTCTTTCTCAACCCCATCTTCCTTTTTTTTTTTTGCTAGATAATGATTTATTTTTTATTTTGTTGGATGGCTAAAGCTATAAATAGTGGGTTGGGAGTGTCTCCATTTTGAGTGTATCTGTTATAAACAGAAGGGAAATTACTCAAAATGACTTAAGAACCATCCCATGCAAATATATTGTTTTGCCCCAATAAAATATTCAGAAAGATACATCTGCCTTTATTCATTCAACCAATAAATATTGTTCGGCTCCTTCCATGCCAGGTGCTGCACTGAGCATTGCCAACAACAGAGAATAAATCAATATGATTTCTACTTTCTAGGAAACAAATAAGTACTTATGTACCAAGTGCTGTAGATACACAACTCAGTGCTAGTTACTCGGTGCTAAAAAGCATGATAAGCCATCTGGGTTAACAGAGATAGAGAAAACTCATTTTCTAAGGAGTGGAGGGTTTGAAAGAAAGTTGGTGTGATGAAGTTCATGAACAAAGATGGAGGGCGAATGGTGAGCAGGGGCCAGCAAGGGTGTGGGAGAGGAGCCATATGGGTTGTCTGGAGTTTATCTTAATCACTGGTAAAAGCAAGTAGAAAGTTCTGAAGAAGATAACTGCTAGCATGCTTTTGTAGACTTTGAAAAGGTAAGACCTAGACAGTTTTGAAAAAGAACTTACATTACTTGACTTCCTAACTTTCTACAAAGCTACAGTAACCAGGACTATAAAGTTGTCAGCAGTATGGTCAGACAGATCAGTAGACTCTAGAAAGACAACCATTGCTGCAGGGTGAATTGATTTTTGACAAAGATACCAAGTTCTCAACAGGGAGAAGTAAAGAAATAAGCATTTGTTTACAGTTACATTATCTGGTGGTGGTGAAACAACTGGATCACTAAGGAGAAGTGAACTTCAACCCTTAGATCCAGCCATCACTCAAATCAGAGCTCAGAATGTGAAAACTAAAACTTTTAAAAGAAAACATGAAAAGTACTTTGGAGTAGGTGGTGTTTCTTATGACACAAGAATCGACTTACTTGATAAACTGGACGTAAAAGTGACAACTTTAAAAGAATAAAGTGAGAAGGCAAAACTCAGACTGGGACCAATCCAGTATTTACAGTTCATATGGGTTGTGAAGGCAGGCTGTTCAGAGTATACAAAGAACCCTTAAAACTCAATCATGAAAGCCGGGTGTGATGGTGCGCACCTGTAATCCAAGCGCTGGAAAGCAAGAGGCCAGGGATCGCTTGAGTTTGCGGGTTCAAGACTACCCCGGGCAACATAGTGAGACCTGGTCTCCAAAACACAGCCAGGTGCAGTGGCAGGTGCCTGTAATCCTGGCTACCTGGGAGGCTGAGGCTGGAGATCACTTGAGCCTGTGGGATCAGGACTACCTAGTCTCAAAAAAAAAAAAAAATCATGAAGTTATTCCATAAAAATAGGGAAAAATTTGAACAAGTACTTCACTAGCAAGGTGTATTATTAATGGTCAACATGCTTGATCATTATGGAAATGCAACTTCCAATGACATTAAGATTCTACCACCCATCCACTAGAGTGCCTACATCTAAAAGGAATTGTGCCAAAATTAGCAAAGATACAGGAATGCAAAATGAAACAGCCATTCTCCAGAAAAATTTGGCAGTTTTGGAGCAGCAATTGCATTCACTCAAGAGAGGTGAAAAGTCCACACAGGGTTTGCACTTGAATGTTCATAGCTTCTTTTTTCATAACAGGCCCCAAGTGAAATAGCCCAAATGCCATCAATGTGAACAGATAAAAGGCTGTAGTATACCCTTAGGATGCAGTACAGACTATCAGAACCTGCAGGATGGGTGAATATTGAACACATGCTAAAGGAAAGAAGCCAAATAAAAGGATACATAGACACTCTGTTAGGGGAGGTACCATGCTCCCCACCCCACTGAACCATGGGGGAGCTGAGCAGCCAGGTGAAGCTATATAAGGTGGAAGGCAGGTGGGGTCTGGAGGAGATGTGGAAAAGGGCTCACATCTGTCTCAACTTTGGACTTGCACCAGGGACTTGGAGGAGAGACGTGAGGAGACCAGCCTGATTTGTACCTTGATTTTCTCCTTTCATCCCAGACTTGCCTGGCCCCTTTTGCTCCTGCCCTAAGGTTCCCTGCCAGAAGGTGCCTTAGACTTACCGGGCCTCAGCCACCTGCTTCCAGACAGCACTGCGGCTAAATACTTGGGTAAACGTCCACGAGGGGCTAGGGTGTTTTATCTGAAACGGTCTCTCTAAGCACGTCAATTCTATTAAAGATCTTGTACACTAAAAGTATACTTTGTGTGCACAGATGTCTGACCCTGTAGAGCATGCAAGTATCGGGGTCCTGGGCGGCCCCATCACACCCTAACAATTCCATTGATATGAAATGCTGGGAAAGCAGTAACTAACCTCTACTAACAGCGAGTGAGTGGATCAGTGGTTAGTTACTAAGAGCAAAGGGTGTGGGGAGGAATTGACTATCCAATGGGACTGCTAAGATAGTTACCTAACGACTCGTGACTCCTACAGATATGAAAATGAACATCAATTGAAGATTGATGTTAAATAGGAAACATAAGGACATTATAACCAGTTCAAAAGAAAGATGGAAAAACATTTCCAGACTGACGATGTAGAGATGAATGTGCTAGGAAAAGCAAAACTGATTTGTTTCTTCCACACCTGGGGTGGAAGAGCAACTGAAACCCTACGGAACAGGACAGAAATTGCTTTTCTATAGACAAAAATTATTGCTTTGCAAAAAAAAAATATAATAAATATACATATATATGCAAAAAAATTTTTTAAAGTATTGCTTTGCTATTAAATTACCTACAACCTATAGAATCATTAAAAAGCTCCAAGGTAATAAAAAAGCAGAGTCAGGTCACCCAGGAGGAGGTCATTCATTGGTTTTCCACTGAAAAACAACTTTTCCCCTAGAGTGTGCAGAAGGAAATTGGATCACGGGAAAGTTCTCTAGCATCTTTGTGGGGGCTTCCTGGACCTGCACTTTTGTCAAAACTCATTGAACTGTACAATTAAATTAGGTATGCTTATTGTGTATAAATAAATTATACCAATGAAACTGATTTAAAGGAGAAAAGATAACCAGTGGTGTTGGAAAGGAGGCGTGCTGACAAGAACAGATGCCCCAGGATGGGTGGGGGGTTGAAGTAAGTGTCCAGGCAAGGGGGAGCAGAGGGGTGTTGACCAGCTTGGAGATAGGGACGCATCAGTGAATGAACTCCTTACTTCACACTCCAAAATCATAACAGGTACAAGTTTGGTGAAAAAAAAAAATCAGGTTAGATATGAATATCACCTCCATCCCAGAAAAAGAAAACCCTAAAAAACAAAGAGCAAGAGCAAGGTAGCTATTTGTTATTTATTTATTTATTTATTTATTTATTTATTTATTTATTTATTTATTTATTTAGTTAGTTAGTTAGTTAGTTAGTTAGTTAGTTAGTTAGTTTGTTTGTTTGTTTTGAGACTAGGTCTTGCTATTTTTGTGCCCTTGGAACTGCAGGCTCACGTTGCCCGTGGTACCTCAGACTCAAGCAATCCCCAGCCTCAGCTTCCCAGGTAACTGGGATTACAGGCATGCACTACCATGCCCAGCTATTTTTTGGGGCACTAGGTCTTGCTGTGTTGCCTGGGCGGGTCTCAAACTGAGATCCCCAGACCCTGCCACCACTCCATAGGCTGTCGCTTACAGGCACATGCCACCGTGCCTGGCTAGCTATTTGTGTTTAGTCTAAGAAAAGCCATATAGTATAGCAGATGCTCAAATAGGTTTCTCTTGACTAACAGTTGAATGTTTCCCACCCAAGTGCCTTAGGTTGTCTGTGGTGAAACTTCCAGTGTTGACTCCTGCTGACCACAGGTGGTGACTTCACTCAGCTCCTCCTCACATAAACCTTTCACAGTTTCTTTTTTATGCCTCACTTCTTCCCCACTCCCCCA
This sequence comes from Uropsilus gracilis, assembly GCA_004024945.1. Lineage (NCBI taxonomy): Eukaryota > Metazoa > Chordata > Mammalia > Eulipotyphla > Talpidae > Uropsilus > Uropsilus gracilis. Next base: position 18,153 of record PVHY01024690.1, read on the forward strand.
ATACACATTTTTACAGTTGACAAAAACAACAGCATGGTCAGAGAATTTTTTTTTTTTTTGAGACTAGGTCTCGCTATTTTTGCCCGTGGAACCACAGGCTCTCGTTGCCCGGGGTACCACAGACTCAAGCAATCCCCAGCCTCAGCTTCCCACGTAGCTGGGATTACAGGCGCGTACCACCACACCCAGCTATTTTTTGGAAGTAGGTCTTGCTACAGGCCCCAGGCGAGACTCAATCCGTGATCCTTAGCCCCGGGCGCTTCATAGGCTGAAGCTTACAGGCATGAGCCACCGTGTCCGGCCAGAATTCCTTCAATGATATGTTATTTGATAGATTGTTGAAGCAAAAGTCAGATGCCAGAGTCCAGACACCAGAAGAAGTTGTAAGCCCTGTGATGCAAAACCCTGCAGGGTCAGGGCTGTGCTGTGGGGGACAGGGTTTCTCAGAACTGTTCCCATCCCTTAAAAGTTCCCTCTGACTAAACCCAGAAGCCAAGTGTCACCCCTTTGTTTAGGTGTCCGGGCCTCCTTCAGCACCTCCCAGGTTCTCTGTCTCCAAACCGAGGCGGTCTTGGTGGACCTCATATGGGCCCGTGGGCGGGCATCTTCCCAAAGCCTCTGACCGCGCCTTGCCTCCCGGATGTGTTGGAACCGGCTGCCACGGTTACCTGTTGCCACTGCGCCCCTATTCCCTAGCAACCCACATGCAGGTCCAGGGCGCAGACTGCTACTGCCCCTGGATCTTTATTGTAAACCGAGGCTTTGGGGGGTGTGTGTTTGTTTTTGTTTTGAGACTAGGTCTCACTATTTTTGCCCGTGGAACTGCAGGCTCTTGTCCGGGGTACCACAGACTCAAGCAATCCCCAGCCTCAGCTTCTCAGGTAGCTAGGATCACAGGCCTGTGCTACCACGCCCAGCTATTTTTTTGGAACTAGGTCTCGCTATGGGCCCCAGGCGGGATTCGAACCGCGATCCCTAGTCCCGGCCACTTCATAGGCTGAAGCTTATAGGCACGAGCCACCGTGCCTGGCCCAAAGCTTTTGTTTCGTTGGTTGGTTTTTTCTTTTCTTTTCTTCAATATTTTATACAATTTTATTTTATTCTTTAGGCTACAACCTCTGTGTTATTCCCCCCCCTCCCTCCTCCCTCTGGTGCCCCTTCCAATTCTCTCGAACCCCAC
>PVHY01024691.1:0-19333 GCA_004024945.1 Uropsilus gracilis
GAACACTGTCAGAACCAGCACCTGTGATCCACTGCAGCCCCTCTGATGCCAGCCACCTCTCTAGCTTGAGCTGTACTGCTGTGTTGGTTGCATCTTGACTCACAGGTTCTCTTTCATGGTCGGTACCAGACAAGGTGATGTGAAGCTGTGTGGCCTGGCTCCCAGGTTCAGCAGTAGTAGGCAACTCGGGAGATTCTGCTTTCAAGCACTAGAAAAACTGATTGTGCCTCAACCCAATGTCTATATCTGTGAAATGAAGTAATAACAGCACTATTTTGCTGGTGAAATTTGAGTATAGAAAACATCTTAGTACCTGGTACATAGTGTGTGTGCTACACAGAATTCATTTAGGGGAGTGCTTGGTCCTGGTGGCATGTATCTAAAGGAGTGTTGGCATCCTAGAGGGACCAATTGGAGATAGATGATACTCTGGAGACTTGATGATTTAGAGGGAGTGACACTAAAAATTGTAAGTTATTTGAGTGTTTGAGGCATTGAAGGGGCACTATATTCAGCATACTTGTTCACATAAACTATGTTAAGAATATATATTAAGAAAAATGCCTGACAACCTGATTTTGTCTGAAATTTCTGAGGGATATAATCTCTAGGTGGTGGAGATGAGGTTAATGTAATAAGCTCTTTTACCTGAATTTTCTAGTTTTCTAAATTTATCCAGTGAGCAAATATTGTTTGGGGTTCTAACACATGCCAGGCAAAGTTCATCTTTTTTGTTGTCTGTTTCCTGGTTTCTTGACGTGCCTGCATTTTTGAAACTCAGTGTGATGGGGAATGAATCAAAACATCTATATGATACAGAATCAAGTGGTAAGAGGTGTTGTGAAACGTGAGCAGTGAAACAATAGGGAATGGGAGGGCGAGGGAGCACTCGTGAGTTTTGGGTTGGGGAAAGCAAATGGCCTGATATAGGCTGTGCATTGCTTGCTTTGTTTGGTGACAGTATGGCGCCTCGTGTATGGCCTGTAACTTATGAAACTAATCTTTTTTATGTCATGAGCAGATCTGTCATGAGCAGATCTCTGGGCATGCGATCTTATAATACATTCTTATATTTACCGTTCAGATGCATTTTTGTGGAAATTCCTTGAGGGGTCCCTGCAAATGACTCTTGCTTCTCTCTTGCTTTAAGATCCAGGAGGTGAGGTCCAGAATAGTTTCTAGACTCTTTAGGACTAATGTGTTTGCCAGAGTGCACAGAGCAGCTGACTCAATGCACATGCCAGAGGTCAAGAGTGGGTCACTGTGCCTGGTGTGATGAAGTCTCCATGCATGGTGGTGCTTATTGCTTAATCAGGGTTTATATGAACAAGAATTTAGGCCCCAATTACCATGAGGCTTTTTAGCCTAAATCATAGCATCATTATGATAATTAGACTTGCAGGTATGGAGGCATACACCCCTGACTGAAGGGAAATACCGGGTCCCAAATGAAAGGAACAAGAAGACTGCATGCTACTTCCTCCGAGGCTCACTGATAACTCACAGAGATGGGAGAGTCTTGATATGGAACTCAGAGAAGAAGGCTCTCAGCAGTATTTCAAACACAAGCCCGCCCCCTCTCCTACACACACAGCATTCAAACCAGTGGCTTGACCATCCCACCCCAAGTTCTCGCCCCCACTCCCAACTCAGCAACTGCAAGGTCAAGTATCATACCTACAGAAGTACAGAAAGGCAAAATATCTGAAATTATTAAAACCACAGGGCCACGTTTGGAAAGATAGTGGTAATTCAAATCTCTAGGCCCTAAAACAGTAGACTGGGCAGGCAAACACAAGGGACTTCAAGGGAATATGATACCACAAGGAGAATGCAGATGTCCAGAACACAATACAATCATGTAGACAAGAGTTGTCAAGTAGACAATTCAAAATTGCCAAATTAAAGAAATTTAAGGAATTGGGAGAAAACCAGAAAAGCAAGTCAAAGTGATACCATAGAACTCTAAAAATTGAACAATATTCAGAAAAAATAATGAATATATTGAGAAATCTACTTAATAAAAAATATAAGTTAAAGATCTAAGACAAAAATATAGTTTCAGGATTCAAAAAGATCAATAGAGGAAATAATAAAATTCTGTAGAAAACTGTGGAAACTAAGAACTAAATATACAACTCTATGAAGAATACCTAGTTATCTTACTGCAGCATCATCTATACCAAGACACATTATTGCAAAACTGTAAGAATTGAAGGCAAAGAAAGAACATTGAAGTTATTTAGGTGAAAAAGAACAGGTAACCAAAAAGGAATTCCCATCAGACTCATGAAGAAAGCAGAGGGCAAAAGAAACCCTACAGACAAAAAGAGAATGGCATGGTGCACTCAAAATACTTAAAGATAAAAATTCCCAGCCAAAAACATTATATGCTGCAAGACTCTCAGATATGAGAGAAAAATACCTTCCCAGACAAGCAAGAGTCTGCCAACATTAAGATCTCTCCTGCAAGAAATGCTGAAAGGCACTCTCCTATCTCAAAGGAAGAATCCACCAAAAAAAAAAAAAAAAAAAAATGAACAAGGAAATAGAACCAGAAATGTTAAGATAAAAAGGCAAATCTACATCTACCAATAATCACCTTAAATGTAAATAGACTGAGCTCACCAATGAAAAGGCACAAAATGGCTGATTTGATCCGAAAACAAAACCCAACTTCCTGCTGTCTCCAGGACACCCATCTGTTCTCCAAAGAGAAATAATACAGACTCAAAATAAATGGATGGGAAATACTCTAACAAGCAAATGGTACTCCAGCAAAGACAGGGGCAGTCATATTTATATCAGACAAAATAGACTTCCAGTTAAAATTGTAACACTAGACAGAGGTAGCTTTACAAAGGTAAAATCAGATAGCATCCCTGATGTGCCTGTCCATCTGGCTGAGTTCATGAAGTCAAGTGAACTATAAAGCCTTCTCTCAGGTTTTCCCCCAATTCTTTCTCAGCCCCATCAGGGAGCCCTTCTAGAAGTAGGGAGAGGGAAGTATGAAGGAGGCAACTAGTCTCACAAGGGATTCTAGTTCTCTACCCTGTGTTTCTTAAAGAACATTTCAATTCTGTGTATTTTAAGAATGAAGGGAGATGAGGAATCTTCTCCCAAGACTTGACATAATAGTATGTAAGGAGTAAGTCCTACCATGAAGGAGTAAGTCCCTGTTTTTGCAGCTATAAGGCAGTATAGGCCACATTATTTAAGGGTTAAATTTGCATCCCTCTTTACTAGGAGCAAAACAAACTAAAAAAAAATTATACAAATGGGAGCACTTTGGTATTTGTGCTGAGAGTTCATCACACAAAATCTTATATCTGAAACCCAAAGTGACCTTTCTAAGTGGCCATTCCCTGCAAGAGAAGGCAAATACCACCAGATTGCCTGACATTTCTTTTTTTAAATTTCAAGCATTCCTGACTTCAGATCAACTATTGATCTGTTGGTTTGCATCCCAATGCAATTAAGTAAAGTCATATTCACTGCTGCTGTAGTCTAACAAAAATAGCAGTTTTTAAACTTTAGTCCTCTCTTCTACTATACCTTGTTTAAGCCTACCAATCCACAGGTAGTATGGAAAGGGAGTGTGCAAAAAAGATTTCTAAACTGTAAATCGAATCTTCATGTGGAATTGTATCCTGTTGTGCTGTATCCTTCTCTAAAGATTAAATCTGTTTACTTGCTTCTTTAAATCCCTCTTGGCAGAAGCTACAAGAAACCTACAAAGACAAGTTTGTTGTGATTCTAGTCATGACCCAAATGTAATACAGAATTCAAGTAAGGTGATGAGTTGAACTCCACCTAGAACAGATGGGGAAGACAAGTGAGAAGTGGAGGCTCAGAGCAGAGAAGTAGGGTAGTGTTTCTCTAGGATCAATGGGTTGAATAGTTTTAAAGATGATCTCATTCTATGCTGTGTGTGTGTGTGTGCAAGTGTGTGTGCACATACATGCATAGGTGTGGTTGAAGCCCAGTGTTCACACCTGAAAGCTGTGCAGGTTGAACTCTGGGAAGCTCATGGTGCCTGGGTTAATCTGTTGAGAACACTCTCTCCCACCTAACCTGAGCAAGTTGGCAAAGAAAAGACAACTGAATGGATTTTTAGTTTATCTGTTTGTAGCAACATGCATCAATTTTGATTCTGCTGATGCTGTAGCACCTGCTGCCTCAAGCCCTCTGGTCAGCGAATCTGCCTGCAGCAAGACAGGAAGGAAGCAGTGGGTTATCTCATTCTCTGTGTTGTTACATGCTGTCGATGCACAGTGCTCATTCATTGATTTACTAGGACACACAGCAAGAAAACAAGTAGAACAAATTTTGAAGGAAAGCATCAAAAAAATAAATAACTCTCCCATTTCCCCCTGAATATTCAGTCCCTTGGTCTGTTATATAAGCAGCAAGATGATTGAATCATGAAAAAAAAAAAAAAAAAAGGAATTGCCCTTGAACTGTCCTTTTAACTCCATTCTTGCTTAGGAGTCCAGAGAAGGCCTTAGAATGAGGAATATCACTTTGTTCTGATTTAGGTCATCTGAAACTAGGTTTCTGACCATCGTGAATAGTTTGACCATGTCAAGTGACACCTGACTTGTATCCATCTTCTCCTGAGATTAAGATGACCCTACACATTCCATTTTAGATGGCATATTTTTTATATGATCAGACTATTATAGGAAATTGGAGAGAAGGAAAAAGGGTTTCTGCTGAAGGCACTGATCCTGAGTTCCTTTCCATCTCCCCAGCTCCATTTGGCGGCCCTGGCATCACTAAAGGGAGATATCGTGGAGCTTAATAAGCGTCTGCAGCAAACAGAACGGGAACGGGACCTTCTGGAAAAGAAATTGGCCAAAGCACAGGTAAGGGATCTGGAAGTTTTTTTTATTGTTTTAAGATAAAACATACTTTGAAAATTTCATAAAAACAAAAAACAGCTTAATGAGGCAACATTCTTATAACCATTGTCCAGGTCAAAAGTAGAAATTTCTAGCCTGGAAGTCTCTCTCATTCCCATTCCAACCCCACTTTCTCTCCACAGAGGATGAGCACCACCGTAAAATGATTTTAGTATTTCCATTGTTTCTCACTGAAGTTTCTATATCCCTAGACAGTAGTTTACTCTTGTTCATTTAACAATTCTATTTCCTTTGAATATCTATGGGTTTGTCCCCATTCTTTATATTTAATATAATCTTTTTATTTAGTATATAAGTGTATCTGCTTTATATTTAATTCATTAAACCTGAGCATTTCACCTACAGAGTTGATTCTGGCCTGGATGCCGCTGGGCACACTCATGGCACAGTTCTGCACATCCCTCTGTCCCCAGCACAGCCTGAAGATTGACAGCTGGATCCTGAAGTCAATCCATTCATACCTAGTCCCTCTGCAGAGAATAGGGTGGGGGTTTGGAGGGGTACTGACTTTTTCTAAGGAAGCATTTGATGTCTGCTTGTCCTATTTTCTGTGATGCCAGCACTATTAATGACTTCAGTGCCCAAGCTCCTTGATCCAGTAGAACTTATAAAGTCATGATCTTTTAATTCTAGCATCCCTTTCTCAATTATTAATTGAAATGTTTTTATAGAGACCTCTCCCATCATCTATGATTTGTTTCAACAGTGATTTAGTTTATCCAAGAAAGCAGGATAAACAATTCTGCCCCCCCCCTTTTTTTACTATTATATACTGCTTCTCAAGATCATGTGCCTGAACTGATTTTCTGTGATCCTCTGAAATTGCCCAACTGTTTTTAAAAATATTATTCTAAATTTTAGGATTTAAATATTTTTAGGTTTCAATTCACTACTTAAATCATATAATCTTCAGCTAGTAAGAATCTCTTCCAGTCAGCTCTTGGTCTTTTGGCGTAAGCCTAGTAGCCTCTCCAGGTTCATTCAGTAAGTCCCTTATCCCAAATCTGGTTTCTCTTAGTAAGAAATGGTCATTCAGGGTCACAGTGTGTGTGCAAAGGTTCGTCATTATGTGTTTATAGGTTGGTCATTAAAGGTTGGTCATGTGTTTATAGGTTGGTCATTATTATGGAGCCTCTTTCATTGTCAGAGACAGGATATTATTTATTTACTGATTTACCTAGGGATGAATTTTAAGATAAAATACCTTATAAGTTCATACTAGTTTCCCCAATTTAATTTCATTTATAGGGCATTTTTATTTGGCATCTTCCATATTTTATTTCTATTTCCTTTCACACCAAGAATCCTACTTTCTAAGTTCTTAAGGCTATAGGGGATGATAGAATTAAAATATCCATAGATTTGCTTTAATTCATATTATTTATAAAGTCTCAACTCAAAATATAGTTGCTGAGAACTTTAAAAAAATATCCATTATGCTTTCCTCATTGCCCCAAGTTATTATTTGCTAAATCCAAACTGCCTGACTATATGGAATTGCATTTTATACAGTCACCCTTTTAGTCCTCATTTCATCTTCTACAAGTACCTTTCTTTTTAATATAGTGATCTTAATGTAGTTTCTCTCTATTCATTGTGTGTGTGTATGTATGTTGATTGGCTGACTGGTAGACTGCCTGTTTGTACATATATCTGTATGTACATGTTTGTTTATATGAACTTTTAGGAGGCAAGTTTAAGGTGATTTTTTCAATTTATAGAATTTAGTTGTCCTTTATTTTTATGTCAGAAATATGGCAGTCTGCTTTCAACTACTTCCTGTCCAGGCTCTCTGTTGCTCCTACCTAGGTTGGTTCTTCTTCTTCTTCTTTTTTTTTTTGAGACTAGGTCTCACTGTTTTTGCCCATGGAACCGCAGGCTCACGTTGCCTGGGGTACCACAGACTCAAGCAATCCCCAGCCTCAGCTTCCCAGGTAGCTGGGATTACAGGCGCATACCACCATGCCCGGCTATATTTTTTTGGAATTAGGTCTCGCTAAGTGCCCCTGGCAGAACTCTAACCGCGATCCCTGGCCCCGGCAGTGGCTTCCTAGTCTGCCACCTACAGGCATGCGCCACCATGCCCTGCCTAGGTCAGTTCTGACTCTGTCACCTCATCCTGTTAAATTTTGATCCTATCCCAAGTAGTTTCTCTTCCTAAAAGGTAATCCGGGGGGGGCCTGGTCTTGGAAGCTCTTGGGAAATCACTGCTTTAGCCTCATCAGATCCTTTCTCATTCATTCTTGACCCAGGCAAAACCTCTCCCACCTTTCGCAACAGATTTCCATTGACTCCTCACTTTATGTGAATACTTACTAGTTATTTTAGGTTTTCCAGCTCTCAGTCCCACTGGTCCTGGTGCTTCTACCCTCACAGTCTTACTGTGCTCACCTGCTCACATTTGTTCCTAAAGGGACGCTGTGATCCAACCCCCTGGGGCTTTGGGGTCATATGAGCAGCCTGTGGAAAGTTTTCAAGATTCCTTTATCATAATCATCGATTATTTTAGTACATAGGAAAGACCTTTTGTACTTGAAATCATTTGACAGAAAACAGAAACTAAGTTGCTCAGTAAACCCAAGTTTACTGGAATAGCTTAACCCCAGAACCAAGACAAGGCCACAAGCTATTTTTGTCTTACAGGATATTATCCATGACCAAAAAACTTTAATTTTTTTCAGTGAAAACATTACTGAAAATATTTTCCCTCTGATTATAAGAGTAAAATTGAAAAAGACTGGAAAATTAAAATCTTGAAAAATGCTTTGTAGAGTTTCATAACTTTTTTTTTTTACTGAAGGTAGTTATTTTTGTGTAAAAGAAACAATAAAATGGCGTTAAGTGGTTGTTTTATAATTTGTTTTTTTCTCCCACCCCCCTGATTGTTTTATAATTTACAACCATCCAGAGACATAGTTTTCATCAGTGAGTAATTTTATAAAAAGAAAATTATGAATGATTTTGACTGAAAGTTGACATGTACACAGTCCTAGATTTTGAAAAGTGAACAAGAAAGGGTCTATTAAAATCTAAACCCACAGAAGCAGAGTCATTTATGCAGAGGATGTTAAAGAGAATGATGGGAAACATCAAGATTGATTGAGTGTCCCCTGACTCCCAGTCAAGAAATAGGTTTTAGCTATATTAGTATTATTTGTTACTTTTTATTTTTTTAAAAATTTACATTCTTGCTTATTTTTTCACAACATAAAATTTCTCCCTAAGATGAAGTCACATAGTTTTCACACCACCACCATTGTTCTCCACTATAATCCACTGTGTTCTCTTCTCCAACCCTCTCCCCCACTACTGATTCCCTCCTACTCTCTTACCTATTCCCCCTCTCCCCTCAATGCCTCAGATCTGTGGTAACTTTACAAGGCTTGGTTGCATAGTTTGTCGGTCTGATTCTTTGTTTAGTTTCTCTGTATTACACATATAAGTAAAAAAAATTCAGTATTTATTTTACTCCGTCTGGCTTACCTCTCTTAGGTAATCCCTTCCAGCTCCATCCATGTTACTGCAAATGGCATAAGTTTCTCTTTTGATCACTGTGTAGTATTCGTGTGTGTGTGTGTGTGTGTGTGTGTGTGTGTGTGTGTGTATCTCCTCTAATCAATTCTAGGGCATTTGGATTGTTTCCATATCTGGGCTACTGTAAACAGTGTGCTGTAAACATAGGCGTGCAGATTTCCTATTGAGTTAGTGTCTTTGTGCTCTTTCAATAGATATCTAGGAGTTAAATTGCTGAATCATAGGGTAGATCCATTTTTTTCAGTTTAAAGACTCTCCACACATCTTTCATTGTGCTGAACCAGTCTACATTTCTTCCAGCAGTGTAAGAGGATTCCTTTTTCTCCACACCCTCCCCAACACTAGTTGTTTCTATTTTTTAATGAGGCCTCTTCTTCCAGGTGTGACGTAATATCTCATTGTGGTTTTCATTTGCATTCCCCTAATTATAAGTGATGATGTATATTTTTTCATATTTCTTTCATCCACTGCATGCTTCTTTGGAGGCATGCCTGTATAGTTTTTCTGCCCCCCCCTTTTTAAAACTGTATTTACTTAGAAGCATTCAGAATGTCAGCAAAACAGCTGCAACTCTTTTTTGCAATTACAGAGTGGTATTCAGTTAACAGAACAACAATTATTTCGTATAAGCTGCATCAGAGACAACTGAAGATGAAAAACTACCATCCCCATATATAACTAATTTGTGCTATGCACCAACAAGAACCTGCTTTAAAATTCTGTACCAATTTACAACCCCCATAAACCCCAGGCAAGGTTAGTGGCTATTGAAAATACCACCAGGACAGGGCTATCTAAAGACACATTGGGTAGTGTGTTAACTATACAAAAAAAGTCACTGTACAGTTTAAAAACAAATCTTACACAGCCTTACATTTCAATTTTTTTCTTTAAAAGGAGTGAGTTGTGTGCAGGGGGGTTAAATGCTTTATAGACAAGAAAAAAAAAACTGCGCTAGAACCAACTTGTTCATCATCATCATCCTCTTCATCTTCTTCATCTTCCTCCTCTTCCTCCTTTTTCTTGCTCTTTTCTGCCTTGACGACCCTCTTTTTGGCCGCATCAGGCTTTCCTTTAGCTTGATATGCAACAATATCCTTTTCGTATTTTTCCTTCAGCTTAGCAGCCTTCTTTTCATAAGACTGCTTGTCATCTGCAGCAGTGTTATTCCACATCTCTCCCAGTTTCCTTGCAACATCCCCAATGGATAGACAGGATGTTCTCCTTTGATTTTTGGACGATACTCAGAACAAAACAAGAAAAAGGCCGAAGGAGGCCTCTTGGGTGCACTGGGATCCTTGAACTTCTTTTTTGTTTCCCCTTTAGGAGGAATATAAGTTTTCATTTCTCTTTCATAATGGGCCTTATTTGCCTTTGCCATGTCTTCAAACTTTCCCTTCTTTTTAGCAGACATGGTTTTCCACCTCTCTGAGCACTTCTTAGCAAACTCTGAGAGTTGACTGAAGCATCTGGGTGCTGCTTCTTGTGCTCCTCCCAGCAAGTTTGCACAAAAAATGCGTATGATAACATTTCGCCTCTCGGCTTCTTAGGATCTCCTTTGCCCATGTTTAATTATTTTCCTCAGCGAGGCACAGAGTCGCCCTTTGCCCATCCGGCTCTCACTTGCCCCGGTGCTATCTCTCTGGAGCTCAATGTACTGCAATGGCTATGAGAGCCGTTTTTCTGCCCTTTTTTTTTTTTTTGAGACTAGGTCTCTCTATTTTTGCCCATGGAACCGCAGGCTCTCGTTGCCCGGGACCACGGACTCAAGCAATCCCCAACCTCAGCTTCCCAGGTAGCTGTTATTACAGGCGCGCGCCACCACACCCAGCTATTTTTTGGGACTAGGTCTTGCTGTTTTTGCCTCAAGTGGGACTCGAACCGTGATCCCTAGCCCCAGCTGCTTCATAGGTTGAAGCTTACAGGCACAAGCCACCGTTCCTGGCTGCCCATTTTTTGATTACATTTTTATTTTCTTTTTATTGAGTTGTATGAGCTCTTTGTAGATCTTTCATATTTCAAAGCCTTATTAGGTGTAAGGTGTGCAAATATTTTCCACAATTCAGTAGGGTGTATCTTTGTTTTGTCATTGTCATAGAAGCTTCTTAGTTTGATGTAGTCCCAGTTGTTTATTTTCTCTTTTAATTTCCTTGCTATTGAATCAGTCCACAGAGATGTTTCTGAAGTTGTGGAGTTTTCACCTGTGTTTCCTTCAATGTATTTTATGGTTTCAGGTCTTAGAACCAAGTCTTTTATCCATTTTGAGTTGATTTTCATATATGTTATGAGTTAATGGTCTAGTTTCATTCCTTTGTATGTGGCAGCCCAGTTTTCCCAGTATCATTTTTTGAAGATACTTTCCTTGCTCTAATGTTTATACTTTGTTCCTTTGTTGTAGATTACTTCTCCATATATATATGGTTTTACTTCTGGACTCTCTGTTCTATTTCATTTGTATGTTTGTTTTGTTCTAATGCCATATTGTCTTGATTATTATGACTTTAGAGTATTGTTTGAAGTCCAAAGATGTGATGCCTCCAAATTTCCCACAGTTAATTAGAGAGGTTTGGGTTATTCAGGGTTTTTATGGTTCCATGTGAATTTTAATAAACAGTTACATTTCTATGAAGAATACTGCTGATTTTTTAATAGAAAATGTACTGAATTTATAAATTGCTTTGGGTAGGATGGCCATTTTGACAATGTTGATTCTTCTTCTTTGTATCTTCTGTCTCTTTTAACAATGTGTCATAGTTTTGCTTGAATAGTTCCTTCACTCCCTTTATTAGGTTTATTCCGAGGTATCTAATTTTTTGAGTGTGTCAGATTATAGGATGGCTTTCTGAATTTCTTCTTTTTCTAGTTCATCGTTTGTACATAGGGTTGTGTGTGTGTGTGTATTCTGTATTCCACCACGTTGCCAAACTGGTTTATTTTTAAAAGTTTTATATGGAATTCTCTATGTATATCATTATATCAACTGTAAATAATGATAACTCCTCTTTCTCAATTGGATCCCTTTTGTTGCTTTCTCTTGTCTAATTTCTCTTGCTAGGACTTCTAATACTGTGTTGAATTACAGTAGTGAGAGTGGACATCCTCGCCTTGTACCAGCTTTTATTGGAAAGACTGTTTTGCTGGGTACAGTGGCACATGCCTTTAATCGCAGCCTACAAAGTGAGGCTGAGGCTAGGAATTGCTTGAGTCCGCAGGTTCAAGACCTGCCCAGGGCAACATAGCGAGACAGTCTCAAAAAACAGCTGGGTGTGGTGGTGCATGCCTATAATCCCAGCTACCTGGGAAGCTGAGGCTGGTGAGTCTGCAGTTCCCTGGGCAACATAGTGAGACCTAGTCTCAAAAAAAAAAAAAAAAAAAAAAGACAACTTTCAGTTTTTTACCACTCAGAATAATAGTAGCTGTGGGTTTTTCAATTATGGCTTTTATTATGTTAACATATGTTCCCAATTTCTAGAGATTTACATCAGAAATGGATGCCAAATCTTATCAAATGATTTCTCAACAACTGTTGATATAATCATGTGGTTCTTTTCTTCTGGTTACTGTAGTGAATTATGTTGTTGATTTCTGGATATTGAGCCACCCTTGTGTTTCTTGTATTTGTCCCACTTGTTCATGGTGTATCATCTTTTTAATACATTGTTATATTCGGTTTTCTAAGATTTTATTGAGGATTTTTGCATCTGTGAGGGAGTTTGATTTCTGATTTTCTTTGGGTTGTCATTGGTTTTGATATTTGTGTAATGTTGGCCTCATAAAATGTGTTTGGAAGAATTCCTTCTGTCTTGGTTTTTGAAAGAGCCTGGGTAGGGTAGGTATTAGTTGATCTTTGAAGTTTGGTGGCTTTTGGTCTTTTGTTTCTTGGGAGAGTTTTGATTATTGTTTCAATTTTCTTGTTTGTGATTGGTTTGTTCAGGTATACTGTTTTTTTCCTATTTAGTCTTGGAATGATTGTATAGTGCTAACAATCTATCCATCTCATTTAGATTATTGAATTTTTTTGTATGTAAATATTAATGGTAATATTATCCTCTGAATTTCTGTAGTGTCTATTATAACTTCTCTTTTATTTTTTGATTCTACTTATTTGAATTTTCTCCCTATTTTTCCTAGTGAACCTAGTTAAAAATTTGTGTTTTGTTTCTTTTTTTTAGTGAAGCTTTTGGATTCATGAATCATTTGCAGTGCTTTTTTATTTCTATTTTATTTCTGCTCAGTTTTTATTGTTTCTTTCCTTCCACTAGCACTTGGATTTTTGTTCTTTTCTAGTTCCTTGGGATGAGAGGGTGGTTAGTTTTGGCTCTTTCTAGTTTCATGTGGACCTATATTGTGAAAATATACATACAGAATGTATGCTGTGTCCTATACATTCTGAAAGGTTGTGTCCTCATTATCATTTCCCTGGCAGTATTTTTTAATTTATTCTTTCATTTCTTCATTAACTCAGTGGTTGTAGTGGTTGTTCGGTAGTATATTACTCACTCTCTTGATGTTAAAGTATTTCCTTTCTTTTTGTAGTTGTTTGTAGTTCTGTATCTTTATAGTCAGAGAAGATAGATGGTATGATTTCAATCTTCATAAATTCGTTGGTATTTGCCTTGTGGTACAGTCTATGACCAGTCCTGGAGAATAAGCTGTATGCACTTGAGAAAAATGCATATTTGGCTTTCTTGTGTTTTAAGCACATGCAGTCTAGTTCTTTGTTTAGGGTGATAATGTCATTTATATTCTGACTTCTTGATCTATCTGTTGGTGATAGTGGCATGCTGAAGTCTCCTACAACATACGCATTTTCACCAGTGTCTGTTTTCAGATTTGATAGTAGGTATCTGGTGTTTTGGTGTTCTTTCACTTAGTGAAGAGTTACATCTTCCTGTTGTACTGTTCCCTTGATCATTCTTGTCTCTTTTTACCTTTTTTGGCTAGAAATCTAATTCACCTTATGTAAGTAGTGCTGTTCCTACCTTCCCTTCAGTGTCTCATTACAGAATTGTTTTCCATCCCTTTACTTCCAATCTATGGAACTTGGAATTTAAGTGTGTTTTCCAAATCCAACTAGATACTCTGCTTTCTTTTTGATGAGGTTAATACATTGATCTTTAGAGTCTGTAATGTCCATTACCTATGTAAAAGTCCATTGCTAACATTTTCTTCCTAGTTTTGTGGTGATTCTGTTTAATTCCTTATTCACTTCTTTGTGTTCTTTCCTCTCCTTGGTTGAAATCCTAAGCCCTTTTTAATAATTTTTGAAAGGGGATTTAGTGAATGGATGCTCCCTAATATTTTTTTTTTGTCTGAGAAGATCCTTCTTTCTCACACAAGAAGGAAAACTTTATAGGATCAAGTATTCTTGGCTGGAATTTTTTGTCTTGTAGTGTTTTGTATTTTTCACTTCTTTCTTTCCTTGCCATAGTGTTTCTTTGGGGGAGTCTAAATACATAATTGGCACTTCTTTATTGACTGTTTCTTCTATCTCCATCAGCTTCATTACTTTTACTTTTTCTGAAACTCTTGGAAATTTTACTAATATTTGTCTTGCTGTAGTTTTTATTTGGGTAGCTTGATGTTCTTTTTGCTTCTTGTATTTCTCTGTTTATTTCCTTCAAGTTCTTTAGTGTGGACCTATATTGTGATATACAGAAATTATTTTATTTATTTATTTATTTATTTTGAGATTAGGTCTCACTATGTTGCCAGGGGTACTGTGGTCTCAAGCGATCCTCAGCCTCAGCCTCCCAGGTTGCTGATTGCAGGCACCTGCCACAGTACTTGGCTGCTTTTTCGAGACCAGGTTTCGCTATGTTGCCTAGGGTAGTCTTGAATCCTCAAACTCAAGTGATCCCAAGTCTTTTGCCTCCCAGTGCTTGGACAACAGGTGCATTACCATGCCCAACTGAAATTATTTCTTTAAATACGTCTTAGCTCCCTTACTTCTCTCTTCTCCTCCGGAATTCCAGTGATTCTTATATTACCTTCCAGTGTGATGTCAGATAACTCTCAGTGTTTCTTCATTCTTTTACCTTTGTACCCTCTTTCCTTTTCTCTCCTTGCTACTTTCCTCTTTTTCCATCTACAAGATTTTTGATTCATTCTTCCATTTGATTTGTTCTGCTTCTATGCTTTCTCCCAATTTTATTAGTCTCTTCCATTGATCTTTTCACATCCTGCAGTTCTGTTATTTTCATGTTTAAAGTTTCAATTTCACTCTTCTGTTTATATTATGTTGTTGGTAGGATTCACTTTCTTTCCTAAGTTTTCACTATATTGTTCAAATTATTCAATTTTCTTAATCATGACTATTTTGAATTGAATAGTCATGTATTCGATAGACATATTGAATACTGTCTGATAGGTAACTATGCTCTTGCACATCTTTGTTGCTTGATTCAGGGATTTTGTTTACTCTCTGTGGTTTATTGTCCCCCCTGAGGACTTTCTTGGCCATTTGTGTTTTCCTTTTCTCCCTGCTCTTTGCTTTAGGTTTGCTCTGTGAGTCCTCCTCAACCACTGTTCCAGTGTTAACTTGATTCAGCTGGGACCTTGCCAGATCTGTGGTGGTGCTTGACACCCCTGTAGCACTTCTGGACATGTTTCTGGTGGCTCATAGGACTGGGGATGCTCTCAGTCAAGGGTTGCAGTTGCTGGGAACTCACCTCACCCAGACTGGGTGGGCAGAGCAATGGTGAAGATGCCTGAAGAAGGGCAAAGCCCTGTGTGGTCGACTGAGTTATACATCTACTCCTGAGGTGTTAGTGGCAGGGAGCAGGATGGCTGCATTTGATGAGGGTGACTACGAGCTGGCAGTAAAGGTAAGGCTCTCTGTGGCCCAGTCTGGAGCATGTGTCTGTGCCTAAGGCACTGGTGGTTGAGATTGGGTAGCTGCACTCCCAAGTGGTGGCTGGGAACCTGATGTAATGGTTTTTAATGGCCAATTCTACCCCTGATGATAGTCGTCAAGTCACACTGCCATTAATTGACTCTCTTATTTTTATTCTTATACTAAACATACCTAAAAATTGCTCTCTAGTCTCTCTATTCTTCTCAACTGGTTTTCTAGTTGAGCTACTTGGTTCTTAAAGAAGTTGGGAAAAGATTAAATTTGCCAGTTTTACAACTTTTGTAAAGGTGAGATTTAGAAAAGAAAAAATAAGAACAGTGAGGTGATTGTGTCATGCTTTTGGTATTATGTGCCTTAGTAAGTGATTCCTGTTTGAGGATTTACCAGGTAGTGAAAGAAAAAGTTCATATAAATTAATATTCTGTGACTTTCATAAATTTTACCAGTTCTCTAAATACTAAATATTCTAAATACTCTAAATAGGCTAAAATGTAAACTGTAGTCATGTTAATCAGAAGTTATTAAAGGACTTCAACACATGTTGAGTAATTACTAATTTTGACACTGGAACTGGTTAAATAAAAGAATGTTCATTATACGTGGTCATAAGATCAACTTATACTTGAAATTTTGAGAAAAGTGATGAGGAGAACCTGGTAAGGGAACCCATTATCTACATAATGAGGAAGACAGGCTGCTTCTGTATTAGTTTTCTCCTGCTGTGTAACAACTTGACACAAACCTACTGGTTGGTTTTAGACATCACACATTCATCATCTCACAGTCCCTTTGCATTGGGCGCTTGGGCCTGACTTCCTAGGTCTCTGCACACTTGCAACCAAGGTGCTAGCTGGAGCTGACACTCATCTGGAGGTCTCCCTTCCCCTAGCTCACTCACTTCATTGCAAAATTTTTTTCTTTTTTGTTGTAGGATTCATGGCAGCTTCATTTAACTCAGCAATGAGAGGAAAGAGTTTGGAATAAGTCTGCTGACAAGAAAGAGTCTAATATAGTGCAGTGTCGCCTTGGGAGTGCCATCCCATCACCTTTGCTATATCACATTAGTTAGAAGCAAATCACAGTTCTTGCCTAGAGTCAGTGGCACAGTATCCTTCAAAGACTGACTGCAAGTAAATGTGGGACCCCTGAGTGTGCCTGAAAATCTGTCCATAATAGCTTCTTGTGAGTTTGATTGATAATACCAGTATTAGCTTATACCAGTAGTGACAGGCACCACATTTCTTCAGCTCTGTGTTGTGCCAAGAAGTATGACAAGCGTTTCACATGCTTTATCTCACTAAGCACCCATAACGTTCCCTGCATTTGAGGAACTGAGGTTGAGGGAAGTTGAATACCTGGTTTGAGATTATGTAGCTAGAAATTAGCAAAAGTTGGATTTAAACCCAAGTTCCTTAGGAATCAATAACTGTAATGACTCTGTATTCAGTTTCTTAAGCTACCCTTAGCATCCAGAGAGGACAGATATGCAGACATGTGCACCTGCTTTCAACAGCTTTAGTGGGAAACTGGCAAAGATCAAACATAGTACTTATTTGATGCTTTCAGAGTATATGCTTTTTATTTAATATAGTTGTTTTAAATTAACTTACTCTATTTTTCAGTACCATAAAAGGTGATATTTTTAGATAAGCGTACACACTTTCTCTTTCTGAACTATTTGAAAAGCAAGTCTCAACTTTTCTGCTTTTTGGCTTTTAGAAAGAAAAACATACACAGTTTTCATGAAATATAATGGAGAGAATATTTTATTTTTCTCTTATTTTGTAAGATACTGAAGATGTGTTTCTTCTTTAGACTCCTTGTCCCCCACTCCTGTGTTACCTGCTCATGACTCAGTGACCATCCTCCTAGCACTGGTTCCTCCTAGCACTTGTTCCTCTGTGCTCAGCAGGCTGACTCATTCTGCCTTCCCCTCAGGGGAATCTGCACAAGGATTTAAAACTAGGTGAAAATAATCAGAGTAGTATAACTTTCAAACAGTACAGTGTGATCCTGAGAAAGTAATATCACTTCTTAACATGTTTCAAATTGGTGTAGTACTCTCTTCACAGGGTGTTGAGGGCATAAACAGATTATAGGTGGCATTGCATTTTTCAAGAATGGAGCTCATGATGCTCTTAGATTTGGCAGCGGAGACTAATGACTGAGGACCAGAGGCCTCTGTGAAGTAAGATACAGCCCCCTGGAGAACATCAGCCAAGCCAGAAAGGCTCAAGGGGTTCCAGCCAGTACTCAGTCCTCATGCCCTTCTGTCTTCAGACAGACTCCTGCCTGGTTCCTGAGTCTCATCAAAGGCAATGAGTTCAGAGGGCTTTACTTTCAGTAGCTGTAATGATGGTAGTACTTATTAAATATTTTTAGTTACATTAATGTTTGAGCATTAAATATTTTGTAATATAAGCATTTTCACCAATTTATGTGACTAGACACAATTGTTTATATGGATTTTCAGTTTGCTTCATCATTATGATAAAAGCTGAAACCTAGAGAAGCAGGTCTTAAGTATCACATGAAATTTAGAGTAAACAAAATTTTATCTTAATGTTAATCTTTTTCTTTCAAGCTGAGCATCTATAATTGTAGGAAAATTCCATACTCCTAATGATACAGATCTCTAGAAATTTATCTAGGCAGACGACTTTCTGTACAATTGGATCAGTCAGAAATTGAATAAAAAGAGAAATCTAACTGCAGTTACCTCTAACAATATGAACAACTAGAAGTATATTGTTTGAAACCATTTCTTGTTTTTGTCAGCTAAAATTGCATGGGTGTTTCTGTATAGTAAGGAGGGAAAAAAAAGACAAGTTTTATTAGAAGAAGCTTCTGTTGGACCCTATGCTAACAAAATTGTTGCTGAGTAATTGACTTTGGCAGTAAAGGTTTCTTGGTGGAAACTGGAGGGACTTAGATTCTCTTGCTGACACTCCTTTCCATCTGTTTTTCTGTGATGTTCCCAGAAGACTGAGGAAAGGGTTGTTTCCCAGTTTTCATTTGGTGTTATAGGTCCTAATATTATTTTTTTCTGGAGCTCACTAGAGGAGAGCTACCACTGGAGATCCCATGCAGATGGAGAGGTGGAGGCAGGCCCAAGAGCCCAGAAAACAGGGAGGGAGTAAGATGAGAAGATTGTGGCCACAATGGCCCAGCCTCTTGAAGGCATAAACAGGAATCTGAGAATTTCTCAGAGAACTTAGTTTGTTACTGAGTTTTTAATAAATTGTCACTTTCAATCTGTTTTCTCATCTAGAAAATGGTCATATAATCAATGTGCGATAATAATAATCAGTGTGCAATAATAGTAATCAATGTGCAATAATAACAAGTAATACTAACAAATAATAATAATCAATGTGCAATAATAGCAAATAGCGCAAAGTATCAGTGATTTAGTGTTTGTCTCTTGCTTCTGTCTGGGAGCTTGATGGAACCCATCGGGGACGCTCCTGTATGAACACCCAGCCTCTCATGCTGACCTTAGTGCCTTCGATGCTGTAGGCTGCCACAGGCTAGGGGGCAGGAACTGCAGCAACTCCTACAGGGGACTTCAAGACTTCCAGGGGAAAAGATGCCTGTTCATTTGCATCCCCTTGGCCAGACCACGTCCTGTGGCCACAAGTAGCTTCAGGGAGGAGGCAGGGCTCTACCACCCCCAGGGGTACTGATGCTTTTGAGAGCATCACCCCTTGGGGGGTTTCTAGCAAAAGCCCATACACGTAGGAAATGGCCAGAGAGAAATGAGCACCACTTGAAAAATGATGGCTTCATAGATGATGAAAAAAATGGAAGTTTTTAACAACCAATGGGACTGAACCATGGAGCGAGAGAGGAGGAGGGGGAAGAAGGCAGGGGAGGTGAAGAGTACAAAAGATCAGGATAGTTAACAAATGTTAGTGAAGTGGGAAAGCCCCAGGGTAAAAACAAACAAACAAACAAACAAACAAAAAAAAAAAACCACACACACACTTTCCATATATCAGAAGAGAACAACAGGCCA
>PVHY01024692.1:0-19315 GCA_004024945.1 Uropsilus gracilis
TCACTTCCAGGTCCTTTATCCATTTTGAGTTAAGTTTTGTACAGGGTGTGAGGGTGTTATCCTGGTCCATTTTTTTACAAGTTTTGATCCAGTTTTCCCAGCACCATTTACTGAAGAGGCTATCCTTGTTCCAGGGTATGTTTTTTGCCCCTTTGTCAAAGATTAATTGACTGTATATGTGTGGTTTTATTTCTGGATATTCAATTCTGATCCATTGGTCTGTTTGCCTGTAAGATTTATTTTTAAACAGGACACTTTTTCTTACATTTATATGTAATAATAAACCGATAAATTATGCAAGGAAATTTTTAAAAATGGATTATGTATTATTACTTCTCTTAATTGCCATATAAGAGGAGATATTATTAAATAATGGACCTAAAAGTATATTTCTGGTATAAAAGTAGCTAATTAAAGAGAATGGGCCAGGAGATGTTACACTTTTAGTCTTTGTATAATTTTCAGACAAGATTGGGTGCGTTCAGGGTGGTATGGTTGTAAACAAGTCTTTGCATAATTTTCAAAAGAAATATTAATGCCCTAAAGAGTCAAAACTACCAAATCATAAAATGCAGAAGTACATATAAACAGCCTATATCCATATATATCTTTCAAGATTTAATTGTTAGAAGAAATTACATAGAAAATGTAATGGTTTTCCTTAAAATGATATACAGGTTAAAGGTGGGAAATCTGAATTTATTTTGCTTCACACCTACCAGTATATAACAATTGTTATGGGAATAAAGCTTTGATAGATAATAGCCAAGGAAAATTCTTATACCTTCAGGCCTTGCTTACAGCTAGTCTCTTGAGAGATAGCTGTTAATAAATCGTTAGATGGAGGTGTGGTGGAAAAGACAATTCCCCATCACATGAAATATTAATTTAAAAGTTGATGATCAAGGGAGTTTTATAGCAAACTCAGTTCTCATCTCCTGAAATGTACACCCTTGCTGCTGATTTGTTTCCTCAGTTACAGGAGAATTAAAACAGGCAGTGACGGAATCCTTTTTTGTTTATACTCACTAGTGTTGCAGGCTTTAAAAGACCCAATTCTTTTTTGATCTATAGTTCTTGTATATACATCCCCATAAAATTAAAAATATCATGACCATGCAGACATAGTAGGAATATGAAAGCTACTCTGGAGCAGAATTCTGAAGTTTTATTATTGGAATAATTCCTTACGTAACATGGACTGGCTGTGAAATGTCTATTTTCCCATACCTTCCAGCCTCTGACATTCTCTGATCACTTGGGAGAGATCATCTCTGAAAGAAGAAAAATGGTCTTTGGCTTTCTACAATCAGATTCTTTTCTTTTCCTTCTCATTTCTGCTTCTTTGCCCTCTTGCATGTCTCTCCTTTATACAGACACATGCAAACACAAAGATACCATAAATATGCAGTATACATGCAAACATCAGGAACACATACACATACACCATACAGACATCAAACACATACTTGTAATAGGCACACGCCCTTACAGGCACACATATGCACATATACATGAGTAACTTTGTATTTCAATTTCTGTTTGCATTAGTGGTTTTTACTGATAAATTACATATTTCATGGCATTAATTCAGTAACAGTTCTTGCCAATATTTTTTTCTTTTTTATTATTATTTTCTTACAATTTTGGTCATATTTGTATAGTTGTTGATTCCCTTATGTATGGCCCACCATCCTTACCTATGCCCCCGAACCCATCTCTGGTCATTCCCACTCCCCTCTGCCTGTGAGTCTTTATCCATGTTTGGCCATTAGTCTCTTCCTTTTTTTGGTACAATGTCTTTTTCCTGAGTGAAGACCTGCATTCCTGAAGGTTGGCAGATCATGCTGCTTAAATTTCCATGGGGTAGCTTTGAAGCCTGTAGCCAGCCTGATCTCATCAGAAACTTCTATTAGGCAGGTGTGTGGCATGGTTCTCCAAGTTCCTTTATTGTGACATTTTCTATGAAGATGCCAGTTTCCTTTACTTTAGACCCATACGTTCACTGGGATTCAAGCTTTCTCATTTATGCGGGTTGACTTCTCCATTATGAAGTCTGTTCCATGGTGTTCCTTCCAAATCTTAGGCTTTGTCTTAGGCTTTGATGTAAGAGGATTTCCCCTTTGGGGCAGACTCCTTCACGTGTTTTGAAGTCCTCTCCTCTCTCATGGTTTACAGTTCTGCCTTGGAGCTGCAATAATCTCTCTGTGGCTTTCCTCACCAATTGGAGAAGGAGGGCACTTTACTCATGTTACTTGCATCTCTGGATCAGGGTTTGGATACTTAGCCCCTGAACCATTGTAGGTGTAGCTCTTTGACAGGTCACCTCTGTATCTCATCTCTGAGCTTTGTGTCTTATGGTTTGGATCATGGTGGTTAGTTTCAGTCATTTCCCATGCCCCTCCCACCACAGCACCCCACACATCCCCATCATACTCCCACACTCCCAATCCCCCCTTCTGGCCCTCATACCAGCAGCAGTGCTGCTGCACTCCAGTCTCCCTAGGATCACCATGTGGGCCCACCACAGTCCAGGGCCCCCAGACCCAAAGACCCAGTCATGCAGCCTACCAATGTCCCTGCCCATGGCCTAAGATGCTTGTAAAGGGGCACGCTGGGAGAAGAAACCCTTCAGGACACTGGTCTTGCAGCAGGATATTTCAGCCCTCACATTGGGCCTAACTGGAACTAGGTCATGTTGGAAAAGTGTGTTCTTGCCAATATTTGATGTCATCTGAGAAATCCTGCAAATACAGATCATTGTTTTCTACAGACCTTTTCTATTTCTGTATGACCTAATAGAAACTGTCACTCTTAACTGGACTGTTGCAATTAATTACAAGACAGGATTTAAAAAAGACAAGCATGTGGAAATGTAGAAAGAGTAAGGAAGGTCTGACTATATGGAGACCATTTTGTTAAGGCTGATTACAAAAATCAGGGTTATAATAAATTTACAAATTCTTTCTGGCTCAACTCAGTATAGGAAAATACATGCTGTTCTTTAGTCTTTCATACAAAATGCAAGATATATGGAATATAAGAATATCTATGATATTGAGGCTGCACATTAACTTATTATTACAAACAGCATTAATAAAGTTGAATCACTTCACTTAAAATTTTATTGTCCTTTTTAATGAAAGGATGAAAAGGAATCTGATAAATGAATGTGTTGGATGCAGTTTATCATAAGAGGTTGTTTTTAAAAAACTCAACTGCTTGTAATAATAATTATGTCAATTATTACATTAATAATTTAAGAGTACTGAACTATAGAGAAATGGTATAATGTAATGCTAAAATGAGAAAGGTATAAATATTAATCTCAGTGAAGAAAAATAATATGTGAAATCAAATATAAGCTTTACAAGAACAAGAACTTATCTAGAATCATTGTTGATTTATATAAATTTAAGTTAGCATTTTAATTAAATGAAAGTGAAATGAAGAATCGTTTCCAACTGGAACAAGTAAAATTTCCGTAGGTTTTATGGGGGGGGGGGGGGAAGGACAATATAAAATCCTGAAAAAAATGTCGAGAGATCTTTTTAAGAAAAATCTGTATATTTCAAATTGGTTGACTTTTCACAGTTTGAAATTATCTTTTTCTATAAGTGCTTTTAATGTCAGGGCTTTTTCCTTCAATTGTACAAAATAGCTAGTGACCTTGGTTGCCAATGCAAGGTATTTATGTAATTTGCCAAGTAGAAAAATGATTTTCATTCAAATGATAATGTTGAGATTCTTCTATCTGAATACAATATTTTCAGATTAAAAGAAACATTCAATACAAGGTTCAAAGTTCTAAATATGACCTTCAGTGAGATGAGTCTCAATCAGCCTCAGTGTATGAAGTCTTTTACTTGCTAGAATTATATAAGTGGGGGGAAAAAGAAAGAAAACTAAAGAGTTTTAATGACAAAGTAAATTAAAAACAGATTTTCTGCACAAAATTCTTAATGTCATACAATGGTAAAAACCATGAAAAACAAATCTATGCCATATTGAATAATTTTGTTCATATGAACACTAGTGAATAATTTTTCCTTCTATTTATTTTCTTTTTTTGTATATATACTTTTTTTTATATTTGGATTTTGTACAATACATGATTGCATAATTGTTGATTCCCATGAGATTACCAGATCCTACCACACCCCCTCTGGTCTCTTTGCCTCCTTTCATTGTTTGTCCACATTTAGCCCTTTAGGTTTTTTTTGTTTGTTTTTTTGCCTTCGTTGGCCAATCCAAGCACCTTTGGCTTGTGTCCATGTTTCTTGTTTCTTGGTAGCCATTCTTTCTGTTGTTTTCTGCCTCATTTTGCTGTTTCAGGTCCTTTGGCTTTGGGGACCTGACTCCCAGTCTTATGTTTTGGTAGAGCTGCTCCTCGGTGGGGACAGCCATTGGCTGATGGTAGGTCTCCTAGTCTCCTTTTTAGGAGCTTTGCTGTTGGGTCACTGCCATCCTGCAGGCATCCTCCCTCTGGCAAAGGGGGTGTGCTGTTCCTTATTGAAGCATCTCTGTGCCAGGTTTTTGGTCACAGCTCCCCAGTGAGTAGTAGGCAAAGTTCTTTCATGTTTGTTCTCACAGTTCAATGCTCTGGTGATCTTGCCTTGCTCTTTTTTGAGTCCTGCCTTATAGGTATATGTTTTTAGAGTCTTTCTTGCTATTCCTCGCCTCTTCTGTTTCTGCGGTTGAAGTTTGTCTCAATGTATTTATTGCTGGTGTGGGCTCCTTGGAGTGGAGGCTAAATGAGAGGGGACTGTGGTGAACCACCCACTCCCCCCCCCATACACTGCTTCTTGGCAGGCCTCAGATGTGTGGTGTCTGTGCACCGATCATCCCAGGAGAGCCCCGGAAGCAACCCCTGGCCATACCCCATCCCCACCATGCAGGGGGATGAAAGCTGGTAGTGTGATGGATGTGGTGGCATCTGATGTCCGGGCCACCACAGGTGTGGGTCAAAACTGGCCCATGCACAGCCTGCACACAAATGAGGACAGCCCCTCTGGACTGAACACCGTGGTTCCATCCCACCCATGCTCCAGAGGTGGATGGAGCCAGCACATGCAAGGTGCAATGGCCCCACCATCATGGCGGGGCTGCGGAGGGCACAGGCCAAGCCACCCACATGACGCCCTGCACCAGTCATCCCAGGAGAGCCCCAGAAGCAACCCCCCTTTCCTTCTATTTAATTAACTCTCTCTCTGACTCCATGTCTAGGGTTTATAAATGATTCTATACTAAACTGAGGAAAAGAAGTCTTATACATTATTGGTGGCTATATAAATTGATCCAGAACTTGTGGAAAACAGTATGGAATTTCTTCAAAATATTATAAATAGACTTATCATAATATCCAGCAATTCCACTCATATGTATATATCTGAGGAATGCAAAAACACAAATTCAAAGGACTGTATGTCCCCCTCTTATGTTCATTGCAGCTCTATTTACAATAGCCAGGTTATGGAACCAACTTAAGTGTTCAATATCATATGAGTGAATAAAGAATATATAGTGTATTTACACAGTGGAATAATATTCAGCCATTAAAAAGATGAAATTGTGCTATTTGCAGCAATATAAATGGAGCTAGAGGGGGATTATACTAAGTATAAGACAGAAAGAGAAAGACAAATACTAGATGATTTCACTACTAAGTAGAATATATAGACATAAAACAAAGAAAGTAAAACAAAACCATTATTCTAATTGTAAAACTGATGACTACCAAAAGTGAAGTGTGAGCAAAAGAAATAAAGGGGGAAAGGGTTCCCCATTTATTATTGGATGATTATTTGGGTCTTGGTGTTGGACATGGTATGATAGCACACATATAAAGATGTGAATCCATATCCTTAACACACACATAGTGTTGTAAACCAACATTACCTCAATACACGTAATTGTAAAGAAAATGTTTTAGATACCAAACACCCTTTAAGTTTTCGAGTGCACATACTTGAATTAATGCTTGCAATAGTTTTTGAGCATAGTGTATAGCATATTTATGTAGAAATAAAGACAAAAAAGTATCAAAAGACACGCTGAGTTGTTTCCTCCTGGTGAGAACATACTATAGAACTATCAAATAAAATACTTATTTGTCCTAGAAGCAATTTCTGAAATTGAGTAACAAAAATAATGGATATACAGTAAAAATCTAGATTTCCATTATCCTTTAATGAGCTCTTCTCAAGTTTCAATATAAAAATTTGTGAAATTTCATATAAAATTTGTGAAAATTTTATATAAAGTTTTTATTAAAATATTTTTCAAATTTTTATTAAAAAAATTTTTAAGTTGTGATTTTTTATTGTTGGTATTTATAGTATGAAAAATTATCACATCATAAATAATACTTTCTAATAATTCATAAAATCTATTTTTATTGTCTTCAGTTATTAAGATGTTCTACAATATTTACTACAATCAAGTTCTTGACTCATTATTTAAGGATGTTTTACCTCTTCTAAACATGGCACTAAAAGCTTTTCATGGCAAAGGGGAATGTGTTAAATGTCTATGATTAATATCTCCTCCATTCCTTTCTTAAGAGGTTCATTCCTTTTAGCACTTTCAAGTCAGATAACTGTACTCACCACTGTCACTGCTTTTTTCTCTTTTGTAAACACTTGAGCAACATGCCAAATGTCATTCTAACATTTCTTCTCCTGCTTGTTTCCCTGTAAATATCCTTGCATACGTGTAGTATTTAGGCAATGTCAAAGGTGTTTTTTTTATTTTATATTTTTATTTTGGCTTCTTGTCAATTTCTTCCCACATTTACTTCTTTTTATAAAGTTCACTTTTTTTCCTTTCAAACTTTAGTAAGATTTTTGCTTGTCCTCTTCTTTCCCTTAAGTCACATGAATACCTTCTTAAAGATGCCTTCTCCAAGCAACTCTTGAAATAACTGTTTAAACCTAAAACCACCATTTAAAAATTTTTGTTTTTATCCAAATCAAAAATGCAAAGGAAGTAGAGTCACAAAATAAAATATTCTTAAGCTTATTTATATTTCATATTTACATACACAAACATTCTAAGTCCCAATATAGTAATTTAAACCACTGGATATTTTTGCCTATTGATTTTAATTAAATTTACTTTAGGCTGTCTGGATCACAAGCAAGAGAGTAAGGAGAAATAGATGAAAAAAATCACAAGCAAACTTTTTATCCAAGCTCTTGGGGAAAAAAAACTAATAAGCCACATCCACAGTGAATTTCTAGTGAATCATTAACCAGGGATTTGTTGCCTTGGTTACTGAGCCAGGTAGAGATTCCACTAAAAAGCAATGTGACCTATGAGCTCAGGAAACTGAAGAAGTGAAATTTCTGCATGATGATATTTGCAGTTTCTAAGGAAAGAAGTGAAAAGAGTAAAAATGTATGTTAAAATCAAAAGAAATAATAATACCTTGAATTTTGACCCAAATGTCAAGACTTTTAAACACACACATTGAATAATAGCATCTCCATGTGTGTTTATGTGTAAGATTTTTACAAAATATAGCTCACTTCCAATACACAAGACATCTGCCACCTTAGAAAACAAAGTACTATGCTTATCAGTAGTGTCTAGACATTCCATCCATAGAGAAATCATTTTTACAGCAATATATTTATAAGACAAGCATTCAGAAAGCAGAAAAACTGAGTGGTAAATACATCTAGGTAAAAACATCATAGGTAGTGTTATCAACCTATGATGTATACAGTATCAAAATTAAAAATCACCTGAATTTTGGTGGCAAAACTTAAAAGGCAAAAGCAAGAGACAGAATTGGAAGGGGGACTTCAAATGTCACCATTATCTTTATTACTAAATTCCATGTCACACTGAAGATGGTCATGTTCTGTCAACTGATGTCCAAAGAGTCTACAGTGCAGACTATAGATGGTTTATTTTGTTCTCTCTCTCAGGAACCTTAATAAATACAACATACAAGCCCTACATCCCACACTCTCACACCAATCCATGAAGCAATTCCAGTTGACACTAAAACTAGTCACCAAAGATAAGAGTAAAAGGTGGACAAATTCACACCTGCTCTATGGATGAGAATGAAGCATCTTAGAAGAAACGGTGAGAACCTTAAATTCTGCCAGTAGAACCAGGCAACATGACATAATCTTCAGCCTAGGGTTCTGATGTCTTAGATATGGATTTGTATTTTAGCTCCATCACTTACTGATTAGGTGACTCTGGAAGTACAACTGCCTGAGCCCAGGTTCCTCAGTTACATAGTTGGAATAATCTTACCCACTCTAAAAGACTGACTGTTACCATTAGTGAGACAATGCATGCAAATTTAGCTCAATAAAAATTGTTCTCTCTTTCCACTTACATCTCATCTGAACCTCTCCTACTTCAATTTTCTACCTAAAAAGTCAGATTTCCTGAAATGATTAAACTTAGGTTTTTAAAATTTAGATAATTTTCCATATATATTCATCTAAGTGTTATTTTTTAAGTGCAGTATTACTATTTGTTTAGTTTGGATTTTGCATCCTCCTTAAATATATACAAATACTTTGAAAGGAGCTGGAAATAAAAGTTAAAAGGATAAGCATAATGTCAGATTGAGGTGTAAATTCCTAAAATATACATTTTGTTTAATTAATACCCATTTTGAATGCAATTGCAGAGAGCCCACCCCTAATCTTACAGCCCCAGATATGAAGTGTTTATGATCCTCAATCATAAAATGACCCTCAGTTCATAATCTTCCCACCATGCTCTTGTCTCTAATTACTAAATTTCTTTCACCATTATTAATCCAATTGTAAAATAAAGTACTCTATTCAAGCAAAGTGCTGGACTAAGTAAAATGAGATTCTTGGCATCTGTGTCATTGAAAATTCAACAGAAGGTGGTAAGATTTGGTTTAGTCCCAATCTGGCATTGTTTAGGTTATTTTTTATGAACATAATAGACTTTCTGCCTTTATTGCCTTTCAAAATTTTGAGATGCTTATTACCTGATATTTATTTGTCCTTTACCTTTCACAGATAACTAAATCCTAAGATGTTTAACTATATTGAGCAGATTTTAAAATTTTTAGGGTTTACTTTTAATAATAATAATCTCACTGATGGTAATAACAAAAATGGCAAAATATCACTAGGGATTTAAAGTGTCTGCTTAGTAAAACTTTCTCTTTTTTTTCACTTTCTCAATGACTCAAATACTATATTACATTCCATGTGCAAAAGATCATTTTTGAATGTTAGCCAGTAACAGCAACAATGATATCGGAAGGTACCCAATTTAAAATAACATTTTTATTCTATGATTTCCTTTATTTTCATGAAAAAAAATGTGCTATAAAAATATGTACCTTTCTCCTATTTTATGTCAGACACTGGGTTAGAAACAACAAAGAATATGGCACAGTTCCTGCTTTCAAGGGCTTTACCATCTCCCAGAAGAGACAAGCATATAAACAAATCATTATTATATTTTCTTGGCCAAGTTTTCCTGGAATAAAAGTCCTGAGACAGGAAAATGTTCTAATGATTTATTTGGGTCACACAATCCCTAGGGACCAAAAATGAGGAAAACTATAAATGAAGCTTGAAAGATGGACAACAATATAAGGTGATACCTTACTATTTTGGCAACTACTTCACCATGAACCTTACTGTTCTGGTAACTACTTCACCATGAACCCTAAAGAGACACAACTGGCCACACTCAATACATTTTGTCAGTAACACAAGTATCACAAAAAGATATTCTTCTCAAAGAAATGGAACATTTTTCAATTTAGTGTCCTTCTGCCTCCTATTTCTCATTTGTTAATATTGCTGCAGGTGAGAAATAATGCCTCTACCCAGACAGCTTGTATCATCAAGTCCGTGAGAATCCAGATGCAGACACACAGCTGATGGACCTGCCCAGAGTTGGTCTGACAAAGCAGTAGCTGAAGCAGAGTTAATAGTGAAGATTCTGGGAGGTAAGGTAGTCCAAGAGACCTTCGGAGGCATATCTAGGACCAAGATGACATAAATTAAGGTCAAAGCCTTAGGAAACTCAAACAAGTAACCAATGAGAAAAGATGAGAAAAGATGATCTGATTACAATTGAAAAAGCAAATTTATAAAATTATGCTTTTCATGGAAAGATTATATTCATATTACTCATACACAGCATAAGATAAAATGTTCCTCTGGTCATTCTCAGAATTATTCATATTGTACAGTCTAAGCCTTAAATTTAAATTGTGTGGTGTCTGGTCAGAGAGTTTAACAAAAAATATGGTTCAAAGAGAAACCAGTAAGTCCATTTACTTCTGCCCTCAAACATGTAGGAAAACAGTTTCCAGTGGTAGGAATTTAGATACCATGTTTCATCATCTATGGCAGGTGGTGCTCTCTCTGTATTGTCTCTTTCCCTTGTGCTCTTGTGACTTCTGCATCCATTTTTAGATAAATTCCCTCAGAAGAGAACCAAAAGATAACAATCTTTTGGTTTTGGAGTTCTATCATGCAATGCAATTCAACCTTCATATAGGCTACTGATAAGAATTCAGTGAGTGAATCTATCTAATCAGTCATTTTCTCCAAGTCATGAATGATGATCAACACACACATACACACACATACACATACACACACACACACACACAGTGGAATACTACACAGCTATTTAAAAGTATAAATGCTTGTCATTTGCAATAATAACGATGGAACTTGAGGGTCTTTCACTGAGGGAAATAAGTCAAAAGGAAAAAGACAAATACTATGTAGTGTCACTTACATATGAAATACAGGGGGGAAAAGGTTTAGATAAAGCCTAACTAAAAATAAACCCTGGAAATCTGATTAGAACTGAAGCTACCAAAAGGGAAGAGTGAGGGAAGAAAACAAATAGATGATGGATTACTGTGGAGGACTATGGGGGTTTTGGTAGAAGACATAATATCATAACACCTGAAGGGGAAGGTTCAATATTGCTAATAAAACTGCCAACCAATGTTACCGCAACCAAAAAAAATACAAAAAAATAAAAATAAATGAATTCAAAAATTAATCACTCTCTTTGATATCTTGCTATTTGGCAAAGGAGAAAATCTAGAATAATAATCTCAAGAATGAAGTTACTATGGGATTTGCGGGCAAACATATATATATTATACAGCTAATCATTATAACTACAAAAAGTAAAATAAACAAAACAAAATCGCTGTCATAGTTAGGGGAGTAAGAAATGAATAATTTGAAAACTAAAAGTTTGATAGTGGAAGTAGTCAATGAGTTGCAACCTGAAGAATACCTAACCTAAATACACAATGCAGAAAGAGAAGGGAAAGGCCCACATATAGAAAGAGCAGAAATAAAGGAACAGAGGAATGAGCACAGCAAATGAGCACAGCAAGCTCTGACGGCAATGACGATTAGTTAAGGAGCCCAGTAGAGCAGAGGAGAATAACTAGGGAGGAACAAAAATAAAACTGTTAGGATGGTTGAAATTCCAACACACGAAGACAATTTTTTTAAAGATGCATTAAAACCTATATTATAATTCTCAAGGTAACTTTGCTCAACCTTGCTAATCTTCCAGGAGTCCAAAATAGAATTAGTAAGGGCCGAGTGAGTGACCAGGACGGAACTAAGTGCCTGAACTCAGAAAAAGCCTATATGGTTCCAGTGAGACAGCATGAATCACACTGCATCATCTAGAACATGCACTCCAGTATATTTTAAGTGCCTCAAATAGGATGATTTACACATTCAAAAAGCATAGTTTTTTAACCCAGAGGTCACCATTTTTCTTCCCCACACAGATCTTTTGAGAAAAGATAAATGTGCGGTAACATCATTTCCAATGATAGAAAAAGTTTCCTCTTTCATGGCATGTGGAAAATTCCTCTATTAATCTTTCTTCATATTTCTATAACTTTTATTAACAAAATACCCAAATAAATTCACAGTGACCTCAACCTGAACTTTTATTTTTGTGGAATTTTTATTTTCCCATATAGCATTCTCTTACTTATTTGAATCACAAAAGTAATATTTAAATCAAGAAAGTAACTTGAACAAGAGCCTGAAAATTTTTATATACATATTAAATCTCATGGATAATGCTTTAAAAAAATCTTTTGTAAAATATCTGTGTGATTTGTGGTATATCTGTACTCACAGAGGACTTGGTACATAATTACCGCTTTTCAGGTCTTATTTGTCTAGAAGTTAATCCCACACTGAAACTATATTCTGCCAGCATTTGAAAGGAAATGCTGATGGTTGGACAAGGTCTGCTAAAAAAATCAAAAAGTATGTGTCTATGCAAAGTAAAATATACCATTTGTGGTATAGACAGATCCTGTATGATATGGCCTCTTCTTCGTCCTCCTCCTATGACAAGCAAGGAACCCAGTTTCCCAATCAGGTTAGTGAATTCTGAGTACAGTTCCTTTAAAAAGTGAGATTTTGACGTATCAAGAATCTGAGAAGGCAAATGAGAGCCATTCATTTTTCATAATCCTATTCTTGCTTTCTTTGGAATGTTTATTCATTCATTTTATCACCATATCATAAATACAAATTTTCCCCATCACATTGAACTTGTAGTTCAGTAAATTCTCTGCAAACAAGGAGAAGTATGCTGCATCTAAATTAATTGTATAAGTCAGGGTCACCTATTCAGGCAATCATGTGTTATGGTCTTAAAAATAACAGAGCATAAAAATAATTGTTATTATCTTTAGAATAAGAGAATGAATCTAACTGAAGTAACTAGAAATATATATGACATGACCAACATTGCCAAGGGACCCACACATGCCCAGTGCCTTGCCTGGTAGTTTCTAAATTATCTCTTTGTTTTCCCTATAAAAGAGTCTCTTTACCACTTCTTGGAGAGGTGATTTTAGAGCATGAACCTGCCCTTTTCTCTTCTTTGATCAAGGAATAGAGTTCCAAGTCTATTAAAAAAACTCAGTTCACTTAACTGGCTCCAGTGATTGGACAGGAGACCTTCTGTTGGGCAAAGAGTAGAGCTCACCCCATGGGGTTCAGTAACAATTTGGTTATTATTTTTATAAGTCCAGTCAAAACTGGATGAGAATAAATGTTTGGTAATTACTAAGTACTGTTGGACTTCTTAATATTGTTTTCCAGTTTTTGAATAATTTTTCAGTTAAATATTACTTTTTTCAGTTTTGATGTATCAAGCATTGAATTAGACAATGCAAAACCCAAAGGTTAAAAAGAAAGAACCTCTGCCTCCAAGGAACTTGGATTCTATTGTGGGAGACAGATACACAAGCAAATAAAATAATTCACAGTCATCTATATCAAGTCCAGTGGGAACAAAGAAGGGCACCTTGCACAACTAGTTGTGAACAGGCCTCAGGGGAATGAGGAAGATCAGGGAGACATAATATCCTAAAGGGCTTGTTAAAAGAGGTCACACTTAAGTAATCCTTAGTAAGAATGCCAATAGAAAATGGAACAAAAGATACTTCAAAGGGGAAAAAAAACACAAAGAAAGGAGACAAGAAACAGTATGGTCTGTGTAAGGACTAGAACGAATATGATGTTATTAAAACATAAAATATGGGGCAGGAATGATAAAAAGATAGCTTTGAATGGTCCATGATTGAGTCTGATCTTTATCTCCTGACTGATAAATAATCATTGATTTGTTACCCAATGAACAATGAGTAATCTACTAGTAGAACTCCATGGCAGTTTTATTTATATCTTCATAAAAAGATTTATAGATAGACTCTCTAGCACATGAGCCGTGTGCTACTATGGTCTAGATTCCAGAATTCATTTTCTTTCCTATTCGTGTTTAAAGAGATATTTTAAACTATATTTTACAGTTTCTGGAAAACCACCCTTCAGATTTATAATAATGTTCATAAATATTTTATGGATTATATAAAACATTAAAATGAAACCAAAGTTTATTTTATAATTCTGAGGGCATACAATTCCATAAACTAAGGGGACCCTCATCAGTATCTATCAGAGAATGGTAAACTATAAATTGCTAGTAAAATATAAGCTAACTCTAACACAGCATTCATTAAATATTAGACTCTCCACAATTATCAAAAAACATTTAGGGTCTACCTAATCCAAGGCATCTAAATAGAATAATCCCTACAAGGGTTTGCTTAGCTGAAGTCCATGAGTAGGTCAAGAGTGCTCACTGGGAATGACTCAACCTGTATTCATAGACAAAAGTACGTAAATATTTAAATAATATGCAATGAGGTTCTAAAATTAATGTTCCGTTCCTCTGAGTATATTGACAAGCACATGTAGCTAGTATGACTAAGAGCACAGTCTGTTAACTCAGTTGGGACCTCTGACCTGCTGAATGACTCCAAAACTGCTGAATCTCTCTCAGCTATGCTTCCCCAGGAGTGAGGCTACTTCCTATCAGTACGGTTAGTCTTGGTATATGAAATTATCCAAAGTTCTTCCCTATGTATTGATTTGTTTCATTGTAGTATGTTCTGCAAAAATGCTTGCTGCCCTCTTTACCTGTTACCTCTTGGAAAATTTTTATCTCCCTGCTGGCCTAGGCAACACTAACATGAACTTCATGAGCAGAAAACTCCTAACAGCTGCCTTTTCTCTAGGATGCTGGAGCCCAGGAACCAAGAGGCAGGCTTAATCTGCTATATTACCAGGAAAGGTTTCAATGATCCTGAATTCCCAATTATGAATAGACCGCCATGTAAACACTCTAGACACCTCTCACTTTAAATGTTCTGCTCCCACAAGTAAAAACTGAAAAGATGATATTTTACACTTACTACACTCAATTTTCTCTTTTCTCCATAGTGTGGTATCCAAACTTATTAGAAATATGTGTCCAAACTTATGGTAATAGAAATATATAACTAGGAATCCAGCTTTTAGTAATCACTCTCCAAGAAAAAGACACTGATGTTTCTATATATTTAATCTTGGAACTCTATATACTACATCTGTCTCTGAGCCCCATCTTACTAGAAGCCAAATCCACCCAGGATGGGCTTAACTCAAACAGGTCTCAGTAAGATATCTGGACTTGGATCTTTTGTATTCTAAATATTAAGTCTGGAAAACAAAGCCTTTGTAATGTATTCATATGTTTTCTATGCTGTGATAAATTAAACTTCCTGGTTATCTAAAGTTGATTTTGATTCTTCTCTTTAAAAATTCTGTATTTGTTAATAAACATTTCTGTAGTTATATATACTATCCTACTCACTTCTGCTATCAACTGCAGAATGTATTGCTTAGTAATTTACCAACTTTTGATCTACACATTCACCTTTTTGAAGAAATTCTGAGGACATAATTCTATTGCTTCTCTGGTAAACTGTCTCAGATTGTTATCTTTACATAATTTGAGTAAAGAGTTTGGAAATGGTTCTTATCTATAAATTCTAGTGTGAAGAAGTTCTGTTCCCTCAACTCTGTAGGGCATGAAAATCTTCAAGCTTCCAACAAACTTGGAATTTTGTTACATTCCTGATACTCCAAGAGTTGTGAAATCATATATATGAGTTTCTAAACAATCATATATATGAGTTTCTAAACAACCTAGTTTAGTAGTTCTTGACAGCACCTGGTTAGTAAAAAAGAACACTGTTTATTATGGGATTCTGGCCATACCTTGCTACATATCTTCTCTGTAATAATGTCAATTAATCACTATCTGGTTCTCTACTTTCATCTTCTGTAAACGGAGATGACAAAACCTGACCCATCTTTTGTCTGATGATGTTGTAATGGCAATTAATACATGTAGAAGTACTTAGAGAAAAAATATTATAGAAACAGCATTAATCAAGTTGGTAAAAATAAATAAATAAGAAATTACCAGATTGGTAATAGTATTAAGCCAGTAAGATATATGAGAGCAAGGAACCAACACCAGGTAAATTACCTCTTTCACCACTGTTTGGCTTTGGTCCTTCCACAAAGATAGAGATATTTGGTTTTTATATATTTTTTTAAATTTCTTACAACATTGGTCATCTTTGTATGGGTGTTGGTACCCCTGGGAATGCTTCCCCCCTCCCCTAGAACCCCTCTTCTGCTCACTCAGACTCCCCTCTCCTTGCTGTTTGCTGGTCTATGTTTAGCCTGTTAGTCTCTTCCTTTTCTGTGGTTGGGTCCTTTTCCTGGGTAAGGTTCTGTGCTCCTGGTAGATGGTAAGCCATGGTACTTAAGTTTTCAGTCTTAAGTTTGCATCAGGCAGTCAGTCTGTGCTCATTTGGTGTCTTTTTCTTTTTTGCCTCTTCATTGCTGGCGTCTCCTCCAGTTGGGTTCTGGCCTCTGGCTTAGGGAGCCTTGCTCCCAGTCATAGTCCATAGGGAAGTTCCTCAACAGACAGGTGTCTGTAGATGGCTGGTACGGCTCGTCTCTTCTCCTTCAGTTTGCAGCTTTGCTGTGGGTGAGATGCCTAGTCTCTGTGGCTTTCCTCTCCCATGGAAGGGTAGGGATGCTTTGCTCTTTTAGAAAACATCTCTGAACTGAGATTTTAGATTCTGGCTCAGTGAAGTCCCAGGTAAGATTCTGTGATAAGTCATCACCCTAGCTGATCTCCCAGCTCTCCCAACTAGACCACCCTAGTTGGTCTCCCAGTCCTGTATGCAATGGCTCTCTCCATGTTCTTTTTTGTATCCTGCCCAGGAGATGTGGTGTCGAGGATCTTTATCTGTCTCCCACACCCATTCTGTGTCAGTATCTGGATTAGTTGTGCTCTTCTTATTCTTATTCCTGTTGAGGACTGACTTTGGAGTGAAAAACAGAAGGGGTGCCATATCTACCCCCACCTCCCCACAGTCATCCCTGCAGAGGGAGGACCCAAACAACAGATATATATATACATATATATATATGTGTGTGTGTATGTTGATATATGACATATATAATGATATATATGTCACAAAATTTATATATATATATATATATATCTTCCTAAGATCAGAGCCACATAACCCCACAGATGGAAGATATTTCAGCAACCTCCAATTTTTATTATCTGTCTCATTCTGCAAATAAGGACATCAAGGTTTATGAAAGAAACTGGCTCCAAACCACATAGCTACGTAGTAGCACAACTAGAAACAGAGTTCAAATGCTTAGACTGTGGATCAAAGTATTTGTCACTATACCTCAATGTCTCTTCCCTGGTCCTGCACTGTTTTGAAATAGGTAACAAAAGGCAAGAAATTAACTTATCTATTCATCAAACAATTATATTTTGACCGCTTATTACACCAGGCATATTCAAAGGTATCAGAAGAAAAAAAATGAGAAAAATTTCAATCTTTAATGGAATTTACCTTCTACAGCAATACATAAAAGTAAACAGTAAAATAAAGTAGATAAGAAAAATGAGGAGGAAGTAAAAATTTTAGATGATTTAGCCAAAGAAAGTGAGCTTTAAGTAAAGCCTTATAGTAAAGCCTTAAATTAGCCATTTGTTTATGTACAGACCTGTACTTTAAAAGGCATCACCTCACCACTTGTTTGATATTGTCATATCTCTTACCTCCAAGCACTAGCCTACAAATCCCTATGTATTCTAAGTGCAAGTGTATTCAAAGCATTTCTGTGTTGAAATGGCAATGCCTCTGATAATATGAACTTATGAACTCATCCTTAATGCTAGTTTATTACATCTTCAACACATAAAATATTTCCTTAAATTATGTGTATCAAGAAGCTAATATATTTCTTCAATTGTTTCTGCCTCTTACTAGGAAGGGCACCATGGCTCCACCTCCTTTTTGTGATTTAGGGACAAAGGGAGTCTGCATTGTTCTGTTTCTTAAAAGAAAGAATGATACTTTAACAGGAATACTGTTTCTTTAAAAGGAAATGATGGAAAAGGTTGTATTTGTGGACCTAAAATCTTGGGAATATTATCATTGTAGCAAGGCTGGAAAGCCAGCTTTTCAGAAGCTACTCATTGTGGTTCAAGTTCCCACCCAGCAAAGAGAAAGACAGGTGCTGGGTGCTAAATGAGGCCACCTGCATTACCATCTAATGGGCTCCTGTCTGCACCTGGGGCAGTAGTAGTGGGAGCAGCTATTAACCTCAGTGGATTGTATGCTTTTTGTCTGGGGAAGAGTTGAATTACCTTCCCTTTTATACATTTATGCATGAGAGATGATTCCAACTTTAAACCTAACAAGTCACCTAATGCAGCTGTAACAATTTACTAATTACAACATGAGGAGCCATTCACATTCAGAATTTATAAAAACCTTTAAGACTATAAGAAATAACCAATACAAAGTACCAAGTTGTCACACACATTAACAAGTATAATTTACAAAGTAATTCTATAATTATCCCTATTTCACATGAGAACCAAGTGATCCTCTGAAGATCACACAGCTACAAGTGAGAACAGATCCTCCAACTCTGCCTCATCATCCCAAATCCTATATTCTCCAATGAATTGACTGTATTTGTTGCCACGCAAGTGGTAATACAATCCTAGACTGGTGGAGTTCTGTCTTATTACCTAGCGACAACTATCTACATTACATATAGATTAAAAGAACAGAAAATGTTCTTTTACCATTGTCTGACAATGTTATCTTATTTGATATTGGGTATAAAAATCTCCACAAGAGTTTTCCAAGAGGCTAGGAGAGTTTTCCAACAGAGAGTTGCACATAGAGAGGACTTGTGATCCTTCCAGGATCTTTGGTATGCTAATGTATACCATGTTTCTCCTAGGAGATAATAAATACAAAGTATCTTCCAAGTATAGTTCACCACAGAATCCATTTTACACATTATCTGATGTAGGGTAAATGAAGTTAGTCAGGCTTTTTCCTCCATTGGACTGTAAAGCCAGCATCAGAGGTATTAGTGTCTTCCCCAGGATTGTGAGGTCCAGTGGTTGTGAACATGTGTGAGTGTGCATACCTGTACTTAAGAGAGAGGGGGTATAATATATATATTTTTATATATCTATATATAAATATAAATATATATTTATATATATATTTATATATATAAATATATATTTTTTTATATATATATATATATTTGAGACTAGGTCTCACTATTTTTGCCCATGGAACCACAGGCTCTCATAGCCCGGGGTACCACAGACTCAAGCAATCCCAGACCTCAGTTTCCCAGGTAGCTGGGATTACAGGTGCGCGCCACTATGCCCAGCTATTTTTTTGAAACTAGATCTTGCTATGGGCCCCAGGCGGCACTCTAAACCGCTATCATAGGCTGAAACTTACAAGCACAAGCCACCGTGCCCAGCAGACGGAGCAGAGAGAACACACACACACACACACACACACATA